>JAMXDD010000001.1:14020024-14118623 GCA_024733475.1 Syzygium grande | reverse complement strand
GCGCCGCTACCGCCGGCGGACACATCTCCCCCTCCCCCCTGCCTCGCCGGCTCCGTTGGGCTCCGACCCCACCTCGCCGCCTCCGCCTCCGCCTCCGCCGCCGCCGCCGTCGCCGTCCCTCCGGTTGGCCCGCCGATTCCGATGCGATGGGCTGTGCCGGATCTCGGGCCAAAGGAGATGGTACGAGCGCCTGATCGTTCTCTTCTTGTTCTTCGCGGTTCTGGTCCGCGTGGGGTCTTTCCCCATCTCGCTGTCCTGTTGGGTTTTGTCGATCTTGTTCTGCGGGTGCTGGGTTTTGGAGTTTTGGGTTCGTTTGAGCGTTGACTGTGGCCTAGAGCGTTGTTCTTGGGGTCGATCGAGTTCTTGCTTGTATCTTGGCGACCTTAGTGGTTGATCGTCGCCTGCTAGTTCTTGCGCCGTCCGTTTTCTTGATTTCGAGCCGCGTCCTCACCTTTTTTTTCAGTGAATGTCATCGTCTGTTGGGGAGGGGGGGATTGTCGTTTTAGAGGAGTGTGGTTCGTTAATTCGATGGTTGTAGATTGCATCGGTGTCGTGGAAGTCTCTGTGGGTTAACCCCTTGCTGCTTTGCATCAGATAGAGGTTTATAAGGTTGAGGATGTGTGGCACATTGGGCAGCTAGGCTATATTCTTGCGGGAGTTGAAGAAGTAAAGAAATCATTTGAATCTGTATGTCAAACCTAAAAAGAGTTGACATGACTTATGTATCTATTAACCAAACTCTAGTTTCACCCAAACCCAGTAAGTAGTGTTCAAACTCTGCTCGTATGACAACTTGATCTGACGAGTGAGAATGATTTGGGTGTTTAGTGTACATGATGAAGGCTGAGCAATTTGGCAAAACCCAGAATTTGTTTGTAATGGAGCTATCAAGGAAATGTAGTTTGCATATGGCTGCATGACTTTCTTTTCATGTAAAGCATGAAAGGGTTTTGAGCCCGCTGGTATATGCTTCCCTAGATTTCTCCTCACTGCAATTGAACGGCAGTGGCCAGTTATTCTTCTTTACTTTTGTGGAAGTTCACATCTCTCAATCTTTTTCTGACATTCTGTGTTTATGTAGATTGTTAAAATTGGTCAGGTAAGTGATTTAGATACTGCTCTTTTCGTTACACTTTTGCATGGGATGGGGAAAATTATGTCTTAGACTTTTATACAACGTTAATACTATGTGAAACTCCTTGGAATTGTCTATCCAAGAATTGGTATCAGAACCACTGTTTAGCATCGTATTTCACATATAGCTCTGCCTACTGTCAACACATTTATTGCACTTGTCGCATCGTTTTAACTGGAATCTGAACAATTTGATCGTATCTCATTATTTGTATTGTTGCTGACAGACTCTTCTAAGAAAATTAGGAAGCCAAAACCTTGGAAGCATCCTGAACCAATTACAAGGACACAACTGATGAAGATGCGTGAGGAGTTTTGGGACACCGCACCTCATTATGGTGGGAGACAAGGTACTTCTACATTATTATAATAAAATGGTGTTAACATATAATGCCCAGTAACAGTCCTTCACCCGCCCTCCCAATGCTGTGGGAGAGAGGAGCCGACCATGCTTTGCATAAGTGTTATTTTCATTTGACCAAGTTTGAGCAATTTCCTTTTGAATTGTGATATTTCTTGCTCAAACATACTGTGTAGCATATTTGTTGTACTCTTGTATTAATTGCAAGTCTAATTATGATACATTGCATTAGAAATATGCTGTCCAAGGGAAAGCAGGGCATGGCTTACCTTCTTATTTGGGGGGAACTCATTTGTGGTCTTCTTGTGACTAGATCTATTACAAATGTTAAAAACATGGGAAATAGTTTCACTTGATTAAGTATTTACCTAAATGTCCCTTTTATTTTTGGTCTGAACATTTCAATTGAACATCTCTTCTGGACATTTTCAGTCAAGAATTGGATAACGCCATACTCAAGGATTGCGATTGTCTTTCTTGTTAGCGAGGAAGGAATGAGATTTGAGTAATTATGGGCTTTTATACATGCATCTATTTGTTAAAAAGTGTTTACTATATCTTTGATGATAGAAGTTGGTTTAGCGATGTTGTTTTCTTTAGCTCAGGAATGCAATGAGTGACCTTTCTGATAATATCGCTGTACAGGAAGTTTGCTTGTCGTAGGATTTTCTTTTATTTATATTTTTTGGACAGGTGGTTGTGGAATGTAAAGTTTCCTATCTTTTACTGCTCGTTTGTTAAATATTAACTTGATTTACGAACAGCAGTTGGATAAAGCACATCCAGTAAAATGTCTTGGTTGCTTTTTTGTACCTTGTGAGTGGTACAATACTGATCGCTAGAAGGTGGACTACATGAATTATTTGAAATTTGGGATTCCTTTTTGGAGATTTTGTTTACCTTTTCATTTTTCATATTAAAACTCGTAGAGGCTAGAACTATGATGTGCTTGTTCCATCAGTTTTAAACACGAGGCAGTCTCTTACATGAAAAAAACTTTCTTTGCTGTTGAAATGATTGCATGGGATGACAAGTCCTGAGGTAATTTCTTGTTACTTAAAGTTGCTTAGAACCATGCTTATGTCAAACACCTTCCATATGATTCTATTAATCTAGAAGATGTGGCACATATTGAATATCAAAAGGTCGCCCAGAATATGAAAGTTTTTAGTAAGTCGAAGAATGACTTGCTATTGAGATTGTCGACTAACATTAATTAATGAAAACCTCTTGACATGATTACATTGAGATTCTTTTCAATTTGAGAAAGTGCTTGAAAACTACCAAGCATGTTGTACTTGAAAATAGGCTCAGGCTACTTCAACTCACTGTAGCCATAGCTAATTTGCCACCAGTCACAATTTTTTGCACTCTTGACAACGTGTTTGTAGTTTTGTTACTGACTGACTGATGTATTGCAGCATGGGTTTGCTCAAGTTTAGTAATGTGATGCATGTCCTCTAACACTTGTGGGTTTTGGAAGCATTGCACATCCATCTTCTTATCTACAATGAAGAAACGTTCACAGCAACCTGCTTCTGCATGCCTTGGCGGAGTGGGACGATATGTTTGAAGCACATATTTTGAGCATGTTTTTCTGATATGTTTTAGCTGGGGCACAAGTTCAAACCTTATCTTGATGTGCATTTTCAGTGGTGAAAATTTTAGAGAGGCTGAAGATGAAGGAGCTGACGTGAATCGGCATGTGAATATATTGACTCAAATCTTATGTTTTCTGTTGTATATTAACTAACTTCCCTTCAATCTCTGTAGGAATTTATTTCTCTCTCATGTCATATCGCCGCTGTAGACTTGTTAACCAATTCAACTCTGGCTTTCAGAGATATGGGACGCTCTGCATGCTGCAGCAGAAGCAGATCTAACGCTTGCCCAAGCAATTGTGGATAGTGCTGGCGTGATTGTTCAGAGAGCTGACTTGACAGTATGCTATGATGAAAGAGGTGCTATATCCATCTATTCTCCCATTCCCATGCTCGCTTCTTGCCCACCGCCACCTAGAAATCTTTTCAATCTCTATTGTTCTGTTCATAATCTAATCCATGCAATGATGATTGTTGCAGGTGCGAAGTATGAATTGCCCAAGTACGTTTTGAGCGAGCCGACCAATTTGATTGATGATAATTGACAATGGAGGCGGGGCGGATTTTGCTCGGCTTAGTGTGTAAATCCTGTGAATTGATATCGATAGTTTGGTAAAACAAATTGCATCAAAGTGGAGCGCATTCTGGTATTTTAATGGTGCATACTCCAATACAAGTGTTACGTAACTTTTGCCCCACGAGATGTATAACTTCCACAGTTTCATATTGTTTGTTTCATTAGTAACCAAACCTTCTAAAGAAACGTGAAAAGCAATCAATTAAGGTGATTGTTACAGTGGAAAATGATGACATCCTCTGTTGCTAGACCATCTTTTGCTCTAACTTGGCAGGGTTTGTCAAGGGTATTGACCTTGTAATATCATTTGTCTGTCATGCGGAATTGCTGATGGATTCATCTTGTACTTGATTTCAATTTTGGATGCTATTCTGAAATTGAAAGCCCTCCCTCTTAGAGGACCAGCGACAACATTGTGCATGATGCATGGTCGAAAATATATTTATATATTATCCGTGAAAGCGCGAGAGACCTTTGCGAAGTTTGAATTTTGTATTATTGTAGATTCATTCGGAGCCATTAATACCAAATCTGCCCAATTTGTGTCTCTTGATTGACGTCTCGGACAAAGCGGAAATACCCATTGGGAAAAACAAATGTGGTTATGGGGTATAAACATGTTGCTGCAGTATAAAAAGATTGCCGATGGCGGGCAACATAAAATCCCTCTAAAATTTTTCTACAAGCAAGAAGTTCTTCAAAACTATTGATCATGATGTTCTGATTATATTCATGGAATACGATTCTATGACATTCTTTTGATAGCCTACAATTCGAGCATCTGGCCCCTGATATCTCAAGTCAATTATCCTGCTCACACGACTAGCTGTGAGTCGCATCCAACTATTGTTCTTACTTGTCTTACCCAAGCGTGGATCAAAGTTGGTCACCAACCAACGACCAAATTCCTCTTCAAACGGTAAAAAATGAATTCCCCTTCAACGGCTTGGAGATCCAATAAGCACGTGAATACAATTTCTTGTATTGCTTGTTTATGATAATCATCTAATTGAGCAGTCCATCTGATCAATTCTTTGCCGGCGCATCTTGCCACAAATGAACTCCCTACGTTTTAGTGAATGGTCAACATACATAAATGACATTATGAGATTAAGCTATTAAATCTCATCAATATTTCATCACTTAGATTTTCAAATTTCGGCCTTTAAAAGAATTTGGATAATTATGTGGATCAAAGCCAAAAAGAAAAAACAACAACAAATCTACATGCACGAAAAAAGATTTGGCAAAAAATATATATAAGAAGCAATTTAAGATAAACTACAAAAATGAAAATATCAACAAAAAAACGTGATTGATTGAACTCGAAATTTACGTATCAATAACCATACGAGCATGAGCCGTAGAGAATGGCCGCCTCATCTAACACTCCTTTCTTTCTCTTTTCCCCTTCTTTCTTCCCGGACTTTCCATTGCTTGTACTCGGTGACATGGCCTACAAAGCAGTCTTAAATACTTAAAACGGCACTCGTCTGGTAATTTCGAGTTGAGCCACCAAGACCAACATTAAGCAAAAAGTATGCGCATATGTTATAAGAGGTAGAAATAATGCAGTCGATATTTCCTTCTCTCTCCTCAATTGAAAAAAAAAATATATTTTTTAAATTTTAGCCTTCAAAAGAATTTGTACAATCATGTGGAACCAAACTGGAAATATAATTCTACATATACGAAAAAGAATTGTACACTCGTTTCTAGATGGTGAAAACATTGCTGGAAGCACTATAGATGCTTTCATAATAACGACAAGAACATGCGAAGCAATCCGAGATAAACTACGAAACGAAAACTATTGACAAGCACCGTGATGGATTGACCGCCACTCGGTTGACCTAATATGCGCGGAGCGCAAACTGAAGGAAGGACAACACACCGAATTATGTGGAATGCTCATAACCAACAATCCGATAAACATGAAACCCACTTCCTGAAAACCATCTCCAGTATGACCAATCTCGAAATTGTTATGTACGTATAAGTGGCACTAAAAATTGTGGAGATCCGGTAACACCTAACACGCGAACGTTCTTTTTCCCCTTGGGAGAATGGCCGCCTCATCTTACACTCCTCTTTCTTTTCTTCCCCTCTTTCTTCCCGGACTTTCCGTTGCTTGTACTTGCTGACTGTCTATAAACAAAGTTTCTTCTAAATTTGGGCAACACGAGAGCCCAAGCCCGAGAGAATGGCCGCCTCATCTTTCTTTCGCTACTCTTTCTTTTCCTCCCTCTTTCTTCCCGGACTTTCCGTTGCTTGTACCCGCTGACGTGGCCACAAAACCGACTTTCTCCTAAATTTGGGCAGCCGCTAATAGATAAAAAGCACTCGTCTGGTGCTTTCCAATTGAGTACACTAGTAGGAATTCTCAATGACCTGCAACCCGTAAATTCCAATTCTGTTAGAGCCTCCAGTTCATCCAGGCCCTTAACCGCCTGAAGCTCATGGCATCGTCCAATTGACAAGGACTTCAGCTTTTTCAAGTCCGATAGATCATCTAGACTTTTAATCTGAGGACATTCTCTTATTTCCAATTCTTCCAACGACTCCACCGAACCAAGACCTTGGATGGCAGTTAGATTTGGGCAATCGATCAGCGTCAACCGCTTCAAACTCTTCAAGCTCGAAAGACCGACAAATCCCTCGAGGAGAACTGCCTCGTTCACTTCGAAGTCAATCAACTGTTCAAGCCCATCGACTTGGACTTCCTTCCAATCACATCGACCAATGAACAAATATGTCAAGTTCCTCAGGTTGCAACGAAATGACAAACTGATTTTGGATTTCTGAAAGGAAAGTGACAATTCTGACAGAGACGGTGGAAGGAGTGTGAGGGATTGTGGGCATGGACCATCTTGTAAGAACAAAGGACTGTTCTCACCCTCACCAACGATGGTCAAACCCGCCAATTTAGTTAGGTTTGAGAGATCCGCAACCCACCGCAGTGAACTTGATCCGAAGCGTAGCCTTATCAAACTTGTGGGAAGCTCAGGCAATAGTTCAAGTCCAGTGCAATTAAATAAGTCCAATATCTCCAAACGAGGGAGTAGTTTGATCGTCACTGGAACATTTCTAATACCGCTTGAACCCAATTCAAGGACTCTCAAATGCGATAATTCCTGAATGTCCTTGGGAATTTCCCATTTCAGAGATTGGCAATTGCTGGCATGTAGCTCTTCCAACTCTTTTAACGCGACAATGCTCCGTGGTAGCTCCGTTATCGGAGAATGCGAAATATTGATGACCTTTAATCTACTCAGGTCTCCGATGGATTCGGGTAACCGTAGACATTGCGTATGAGAGACATCCAACTTGAGTAGTGATTCCAAGTTCCCAATCGACACGGGGAGTTCCCTTACTTTTGTATGCCATAGGTCAAGAGACTTAAGTTTCCGTAGGTTCCCAATAGAACTAGGAAGTTCATTGATTTTTGTACAACCCAATTCAAGTACTAACAAGTGCTTTTGGTTACCAATGGAGTCGGGCAATCTCGTGATGGCCGTATTTGAGAGATCCAACTCTACTAGTGAAGTCACTCTCCCAAATGATTCAGGCAGCTTCCTCAACTCATTGCAATTGTATAAATACAAGTACTCGAGCTTCTCTAATCCTCCAATTCCTTCAGGCAACTCCCTAAGACTTGTACACCAATTCGCATTGAAGTAAATCAGGCACTTGAGCTTTTCGAGAGAACCATCAACTTCAATCACCCTCGAGCAACCTTTAAGGATCAATCTCTCTAACCTCAAAAAATAAGAGAAGTTTGGAGTCCTAGTCAGCTTCTTGCAATCTGAGAGATCTAGAACTTTAAGGTTCTTGGCAACCTGTAACAATAGCTAGAAGAGTGTAAAGCGAAAATTCGGTGCGAATTTGGAGGCAATAAATGGTAGTGCTGAACTTAGATGTAATTGGGTTGACTCATTTTCCTAATTTCACCCACATAGATCCCTTCATCTAATACTCACACCTATCCAACCTCATCCACATATATACACCTATATATCAATTCAATATAATCTAATTTTATGGCCTTGATTACAATACCAGAATAGTCAGCTTTGTTTTACTGGTGGAACGGCCTTGATTAATCCGTTTATGAGCCAATTTGTTTACAATATGTTATTGCCTATATAGTTGTGGTATATTCAATTTTAGTTAAAAACAGAAAAGCAGCGTGAGACGATTCAAAAGAGATAAAGATAAACAAATATAGCAATGGATGGTACCTTGATTTGACTCCATCCTTCCCAATCCTCTGTGATCAAACTATTAGCAAGTTTGAGAACTACAAGATTGCCCGGATGGAAATTGATGGCGAAGAATTCTGGAGGACAGCAAGGCCAAGACATGTATCTTAACTCTGAAAGCTTATTCTCAAAGTCTCCATCTAATTGTGCCCTACTTAGTTTGAGGAACCTTATGTTTGGAAGCTTTGAAAACTCTTGGCTTGTATAGGTCTGCATGCTTTTAAAACCTAAGCATACTGCTTCAATGGACTCCTTTCTCTGCCATAAAAAGGTAAAGTAGCACAAGGGTAAATAAAAAATATCGTCATTCTCTCTCCCTATTAAAAAAGGGCTCCTAATTGATAAATGAACTATTAAGAAAATCATAGAATTTGATGGCCGAAGATATGGTTTCACCTCTTCTGTTCTTATGATAGTATTGGCCGTCTCATAATCCCACCACCTGCTCTGCTTTGTTCGATCCATCGGCCTCGTATCTCCAAGGACAATTTTCCTTCCGAGATCTCTCAGTTGGTCGTGCATCCAAAATTTGTTGTCATCGGTTATCTTTATCAAGGACATGCAAACAAGGACTTGAATCGAATAATTCGGGAAAAACCTACAATCCTTCCACATGTAGAATGCATCTGTCTTGTCTTCGTCCACAAAGAGACAGGCAATGTCGAGAAAGATCTGTTTTTGCTCGTGACTCAACACATTGTAGCTGATCTTCAGCTTGTCCTGGACCTTCTCGTGAGGTATTTCTCTTAGATTGTCCAGCACATCTATCCATGAGGCTTTGCATTGGCGATGAAGTAATGAGCCTACGACTTCGAGAGCGAGGGGAAGCCCTCCGGTCGTAGAAACTACTTGTCTCGAAAGATCAACATAATCATATGGAGGAGGATTCTTTCCAAAAGCGTGTCTACTGAAAAGCTCGAGTGATTGATCGGAATCCAAGTCCTCCACTTCGTACTCTAGAGTTTGGTCAACTTTTATGATGCTCTTATTTCTAGTTGTCAAAATAACTCTGCTTCCCAACCAAATGAAATGTGCTTGATGGCTAGTTTCTCGAGTTGCTTCTCATCACTTACATCGTCGAGAACGATGAAGAGTTTCTTGTTAGAAAGTCGCTTCGCAATCACCTTGATCCCATCTTCGACATCGTTAATTTCGTTGTGAAAGCCCAAACCACAAATGTCAGATAATAATTGTTTCTGCAAATTTTTTAGGTCAAAGCTGAGCGACGATTCCCGGACATTTCCGAGGAAGCAGCAATGACTGAAGTGGGAATTTAGTTTGTTGAACACAACCTTAGCGAGAGTCGTTTTGCCGATTCCACCCATTCCATGGATTAGCACAAAGCATATGCCCCCAGAGTTCACATCCAACAACTTCACAACAGTTTCCACTCGATCGTCCATTCCGACTAGATGCTCGGTCACGTATTTGTCCTTTATCTTTAGACTCATCAAAATCTCTTGTATCACCGATTTAATGAATTTCCCATGCCTGCTACAATAGTGAATCCTCTAAGTCGGAATTGTAAAGGATAACCTTACGACACTCAGCAAGTGGTTGCAATTGACATTGTTAGTACCGCTAACTAAATCAACTAGCGCACCCAAAAGTAAGAGACGCATTAGGTATGTTTGGAACGCGACTTCGCTATGATTTAAACAAATAATCATATAATGAAATTAAGAGCTTTGTTTTTGTATTTGCTTCCGAAATACTAACACTTTCAGACGGGCTATTGAGATGGAAGGATGGGAAACTTGCTGCAATAACACGCAAAAATTTCTCGAAAAGGAGAGAGAAGGTTACTTTTTAAGGAGTAATCCACAATTTACAAACACAAAGATGTATAAAATTGGATCTATCAATGAAAGAAGGCGAGGAAAAACACAAAAATACGAAAGACATACTCCTTGTATTTATTAACTCATCCCCCCTCCCAGAGAGAATTTTGGCTGAATACTTACCCGGTTCTTGCTTTATCTAGTTTGGATGAATGACATAGTTGATTCTATTACCGAAATTAGTTTTCAAAACACACATTCAATTTCAAACCGCCCAGCCAAGATCTTATTAAAGCTTGGGTATATACTGAAAGTCCAAAACAAAAGTTAACGGAGTGCTTTAGGACGCATACGTACCCTTGCTTTTTCAACTCCCATCCTTTGATTTTGGCAACGCTTTTGAGGGCATCCTCCCACTTTCCCCTCGTCTGGGGGCCGAACTTCTCCTCGTGCTCCTCCAAAGCACCGATGTACAGTTGAGACTTCAGCTTAACATCGCTAGGTTCTACGTCATAGAAAATTGGCATAATTTCCTTCTCAGATGGTTTGGATATCTTGCACTCCACCATGTGTGCTAGCTCGCGAAGGCACCACGCACTCGAAGCATAACCTTTAGAGAAGATGGGTATGTAGATCTTCGACTTTTCGATGGCCATCGGTAGCTCGTCGCCTATTTCTTTGCCGACATGGAGCTCTTCCTCGTCGAAGAAAACACGGATGTTCGCATCTAGTATACCGTGATAAAGGCAATCTGTGAATCCTTGGCGAGTGTCTGGCCCCTTGAAACTCAAGAAGACCTCGTAGTCAATCGCCGACGACTCACCGCCACTCGTTTCAGCCTCCGAGCTCTTCCTCGTGTCCATTCTCACGAGTGTTTTCTTATGAGGGTTTCCTATCTCAGAGCACCTGATCAAGAAAGGCTCAGCCACTACTGAATTTCCTTGATGTTACTCTTCAGACGTCTCTTCCTAGAACCTTCCCTAGTCGAGTCTACGTCAGCTCTCGAATGGCCCAACCAGTCCGCGTGGCTTTTTCTCCCGGTGGGCTCCGCTTCTTGTAGACTTGAGTTTTGATGAATTCACAAATATGCTTTGCTTTGCTCTGTTGCTCGAGAGTCGACATTACAATTTTATTTTAATTCCTTGACTCTAATATTTTTTTTTTCAGATGCTGTTTCAAACTTAAGTGATATTTTGTGGATAGTTTTATGATAAGATTTATTTTACTTGAACAGTAAATTTCCCCTTTTATTAGCTAATTTTTTCCTTAGATTTGTTTGAATTGACGTTTATATTTTGTTTTGTTTTTTAAATTTTTGCTGCATTGGCACTTGACTTTCTTTTATCTTAAGCAAATGAATCTTTCATATGGAAATGTTGACATGTATATTCACCTACAAATTTTTCACAATTCTCCAAAATTTAAATAACAATATTACTAAATTTGATCGGAAAGCAAAAAACGTTGTTCATACTTTTTATAAGGCAAACGAAGAGGCCCTGATCTTTAGGGTGTTTTATGGATTTTTATGGTTGTAAATGTAGGAAAGATTGCCTCTTTGAATTTAGATGTGAAAGTTAAGATTTTTTTTCCCTTTTCCAGTTTTGCGCCTAGTGATCGGTTCCGGGCCTTTTATTAAGCATTCAGAGTTTTGCAATTCGGTTCAATTGAAGACCTTCGATTTTCTGAAAAAGGAGCATGAAAATTCCCAATAAAAGTGGAAGATTTCTTCAAAGAAAGAACCAAGTAATGCCCATTATCAAACTTGAAATGCGCAAAACAGAAACAGGTCCACCAAATTGCACACAACATGAGTGCATATGCGAGTAACAAACAAAGAAAAACAAAAAGGAATCACGAAGCAAATCTAGTACTCACAGAGGAAAGAGAAAAATCTCCACCACTTCGGTCCGATTCTACTTTGGACCGCACGTTCTCGAGTAGAATCGTAGGTTCAGCACAATGAATAGGGAATTGAATCAGTTATTGTTGGTTCCAAAATCCTACAAGCGTTAGGGGACATGTGTTTGTCAACACATAACTAAACTAGCGCAAACTCATAATGCAATTCACCAAATTATGTATCTGAATGGTAAGTCAATGTAATTTCTGCACTTTGTTTTGTAATAAATTATTATTGACTAGATAAAACAGTTAAACAAATTTTAATTTTCTTCTTGACATTGATTTTCTTAGGGTCTGTATTTTTCGCGAAATTTTTTTTGTGGGAAAACATTCTCTATAATTTTTGGCGTTTGGATCACTTAGGAAAATCAGTTAATATAAAATATTCTCATAGTCAATGGAAAACTTATACTTAAATTTAGTATTATGAATTCTTTAAAAAACTTGAAAATATTTTTTGAAATATGGCAAGACTCCAATACTTGGAGTATCCGGATTATTCCTTTGAGATACTTTCAATTATACTGTGAAAGATGAATTGCAATTTTCTTTCATCCACTGATGCTCGATCTAAGAGAGGGTGGCTATCTTTGATTGGCATTTCTTTCTCTTTTTGGAATAGAAATTCTCTTGTCGAGAGTGTCATGCCCCGAACCCCGTGAGCACGCAAGATCCTGCAATGGTCATTATGATGCGACGTCCCGAACGCGTCGCCGATCCAACATTTTATCTTTTGATTACGCATGCGAAAGTTAAACAAAGATTCATACAGACAATAACAATAAATAAGGATAGATAGGAAAGCGGTTTACAACATTGAAATCAAAACACCATTTTAACATATACTTAATTAACCCCTGGGAACATTTTACAAGTCCACTTCGGGCATTTCTATAGAAGTCTGCAAAACAAATGTCAGGCTGGGGTCAATCTACTTCACTAAAAGTCAACTTCGAGGCACCTTGAACCATACTGGGTGCATCAACATGCTAAGGGCCTGAAAAATGTTTAACAACCACAAATGAGATAAAAATCTCAATAAGTTAATGCCTAAGCCTTGTTTAGAAGGCCAACTCACCTCGGGGTTCCCTAATCATGCGACCATGCACTGGAACAAATCATTGACCAACCACAGGCATCCTTACCTTGCCTTGGCACACATATTATGCATAACATAGATAGTCATATGTCACAACGATGCATCAACTATATCATATACCCAGAACGTGTAATGAGATTTCCCATGCATTAATGCATCACAGTTGAGCGTGTCTCGATTATAAGGCAAAATCCACTTGGGCACGTCTCATACCATGCCTAGCAGTTTCTACCTCATTATCAAGCACTATGCATCATACGTGTTCTATTTATTACATCCCCTCGGGGCCACTACACATCAAGCGATTTACAGCAAGATGGTAGTCTTTCGGACCTACCTAGGCATCGTCCCACCCCGTTGGGCACGACATCGTCAAATGATCTACAGTAAGACGACGTTCCAATATGACAACATCAAACGATCTACAATAAGATAGTATCCCGTAAGGAGCATCGAGTCCGGTCTCGGGCCGCGACAAGGCATCCGGAGTATCGACAATTCAGATAATCTCTAGGCATCCGATAAATCAAGTATTATCAAGCAATCTACGGCAAGACCCCCGATAAATCAGGCATCGTCAAGCGATTTACAACAAGACAGCTCCAATGTTTGACCACACGAGCACACCAGCATTCAGGCCAATTTTTATCTTTTCATTTAGCCAACGCATCCATGAATCATGCTCACATCAATGCCACACAACAATAATAAGTGGTCACACGTGCAAACGGTCAATCGACTTTGTGAACCTCATTTTAAAATATGAATTTACAAAAGCATTCAATATTGGATCACAGCCAAATAAACATTATTGAAAAGCTAGGTAATTATGTTTACTATCTCTATTAGGCCTGAAATCGAAAGCCAAAGATTTCAAGTAAAGACCAGCAAATTATGGAATTCTAGTAAAACTAGACAGATTTGCATGATTTGGGAAATCAACTTCAAAAGCATAGCACATGGTTTCCAAAAATTATAAAATTCGAATATGTTATAAACAAGAACTTCACGAATATTTTCCATGAAGAACACAATCCCAATATCTTTATACAAAGATCACTTTTGATGGCTCGGAAACAACCCAAAACTGGTTCGTCGGAATAGGGTCCTGAACCACAAGAAATACTCGTTTTACAAACCAAATCCTTTCAAAACACTTTGAAATTTTTATACGTTGTAGACATGGATTTCATTTACAAATCTTATGAGGGAAGTATGGTCGAAAAGGAACTAGAAATTTTCATAAAAATCTGAGAAGGCACGAAGGTCACGGAATCCACAGTATAAAACAGTTCTGATTCGGTAAGAAATTGGACCTTCGTATAGCCCATTTGAGCTCAGAAAAATTTGAAATTTAAGTATGTTATAGATCAAGATCTTGTGAACAACTTTTATGAAGAACACTTTTCAAGATTCTAACCATAAAATGCTCTATAAAAATGGAAAACCAGGGACATACAGTAAAATCAGTTCTGAAATCAAGATAAAAACTTCCGAGAAACGCCTTCAACTTTGAGATCCACCACTTCTCAGCCATGAAATTACCACATCAAGAGTTCAAATCAACATCCAACATCTATTTTAACTTAGTCTAGCAATCAAGACTCGCCAACGCTCATTCTAGAAGTTCAAACACACTAAAACTGTCACGCCCCGAACCCCAATGGGCTCACGACACCCCTTCAATGGTCGTATTGAATGCGATGTCCTAGGACGCGTTGCCGATCTAAAAGAACCACGCAAGTGCAAGCGAAATAAAATAACTCAGAGAACTAACATGATGACAAAAGGATAGCACGAAACAATAATTGCATAACGTCATAAAGCAGTCACTATTACAAAACGATAACCCAGGCTACTAATTTCAAACCACAATTTTCAAAAGGGAGCAGTGGTTGACAAGCTTATCTCTTCTATAAAAAGGTACTCAAAAGACAGGGAAATTTGATCTATCCTTCAATCTCTGTGGTACTCTAGTGACATCTTCGAATCGATCACGGTCGCGGATCTGATAGTTGTTATATAATAACCGTGAGAACGAGTCTCAATAAGCAACACCCTAAACCCCACCTAGGCCATTGCGTACTTTGACAAGTCTCAACATACAATCTAACCGATAATATATATATATATATATATATATATAATTCATATCAATGGACTTACCTCGCCATCCAACCACATGCCCCTACTGCACATTAGTCAAACTATGATAATGAAATAATATTCCGATAATAGAACACAATCATTCGAGCGTCATCCACACTCGCACCCAATCAATCCAACTAAACATCCACATGTACCATCAATAAATCCAATCAAATATCCACACATTCCATCAATCAATCTAATCAAATATCCACACGTACTTTAAGCCGATCCAACCAATCACATTTCGCACACGTGCCCAACCAACCATCTCACGACCCGCGCCACTGTGCCTCAGGTCCATTCTCACAGCCCGTGCCGTGCACCTCAGGCTCAGCCCTCCGATCGATCCGAGCTCTGTCCCTCACTGGACATCTCGCACTTTCTCACGACCCACGTAAACACACCTCAGGTCTGACTTTCCTTTTACGGACCACCGTCAACACGTCTCAAGTCCGGTCTCACAGGCACACACGCCTGTTGAAACCTAAATTTCGATCGGCCATTTAATAATAATTTGCATAGAAAATTAGGGATTAAATTTTAACCCCTAAACAAAAATATTAAAATTGCGTAGCATATAGTTTAGGTTCATATAGGTTAATTGCATTCCACATCGGACCAGCGACGGCGAGAAATTTGAAAATTCATCGCGTAAACCGAGCTCAGGTACTTGGCTCACTCAAGGGATTGGGGGCTAAAATTCACAAGTCTAAAAGGCCTTGGTTGTTTTAATATGAGTTTAAATTAGCCCATCAAGTTTAATTGAATAAAAGCCCGAATTAATTCAACCAACTTGGAATTAAATAAAAATTAAAAGATAAAAGCCTAAGCCTAAGCCCATTAGGACTAGGAAATCCAGTCAATTAACCTAGGGTTGCAATATAAATATGTGATTATATCCTTCAATGAAAAGGGGCTCTCATAATTTGAAGAAGACAATTCCTAAGAGCATGAGAGAAAAACGTGAGAAGAGAGGCTCCGTCGCCGAGCGTCCCTCTACAGCCGCGACTACCCCTCTCGGGTATGACCTTGGCCGCCTCACCATCGTCGTCTGCTACCCATCAAAGTCACCTACTCCTCGACGACGACAAAGCAGTCGCTGTGGAAGTCCCTGCTGTGCCGATGACAACTTGTTGATCCATGGCGGGAGGGTCATATACCGTGAGTCCCTGCACCAACGACGAAGCAACCACGCCTTGCACGAAGCAGTTGCAACATTGCAACACCCTCGTAGCGTTCAAGCTTTTGCCACTAGCACTGCTCTCAGTTTTCGTCCAATATAGCAAATTTTATTGGAGCCTTGTTTGGCGAACTCCTTGGTCAGCTACAAGTCCCAATTAAAGTTTAGCCTGCTTGATAGTTTTCCTTGCAGTTTATTTGGCGAAGACAGCCACTCTTGCATCAAATCCCATAGCCACGTGCTCTGGGTAACAGGGGATTCGGAAAAAGAAAATAAGAAAAGGGTTCTCACCCCCAAGACACATCCACGTTCATTCACTATCGTGTTCGTTGGGACCTCACAGCCGCTCCTCTACTACCACGTTCACACGGATCAACCGAGAACAGGGAGTAAAAAATTGCCGATTGCTTGCCTTGTGCATCTCAGAGAAGTTTTGCAGACCCTTAACCGTGTTCAGTCAAGCCCCACGAGTTCATCCGTGGTCGAGAACCGTGAACCATCACGAGCACCACCATTGCCGCTGGTCCACTTGTCGTTGGTCATCCTGATCCGCAATCTTGATCTGCGAGTTCAAATTTGGAAATATCCCGAAATTAGGTAAGAACGTTATCCGATACTTTCAAAATATTTGGTGTCCTAGTTTTTTTGATTTTCAAATATTTTGGTGAATATTCTGTGGATTGCTAGAAATTTTTAGGATAATATTTTCTTTATCCACAATATTCAAAAACACCCAAAATTAGGATCATTCCTAATTTGGCAACTTATCTGGACGACTATCCGACCTTATCCCTAAGGTACGATACGCGGCTATACGGAAAATCGTTATCTTATCCATAATCATTTGGATATGATAATAGATTTTATTTGCTTTCCAAATTTGAACAATCAGCTTTCCGTTGATATCTATAACCCTGTAGATATGACTATTAGTTTGATTTCTTTGCCTAATTTGAATCTGATAAGAAGAATCTTGCGGATTGTGTGGATTGTTTGAACGTGGTTGTTATCTTTGTTTAATTGTTTTCCTTTTAAATAAAGAAAAATCAAAAAATTTGTTAGATAGATTTAAATTAGAAATTTTGCATGCTTAGGGAATCTTAAATATATCCAAAAGAATAAGATAATTATTTGATTTAAATTGGGATTTAGGGTGGCATATTTCCTAGTTTAAATTAGAAATTGTTTTAATCTTTGTGGATTATTTAGGATATTTAATAATTTCGAATTTTAATAAAAATCCCAAAAAAAAAAGAATCACTTTAAGATCGATCAAATCATTTTCTCTAGGATAGATTGCATGTTAATTTGAGTAATTTTTAATTCCGAATTTCATTTGAAAATACCAAAAATAAATCATTTGTCTGTCATTAGAATTAGGCCACGTCGTTGCATGACATATAGTTTGCATGTTAGGCTGCATTAATCACATGTTAATTTTTGCACGTCATTACATATAGGTTAGTTTTCATTTAAATAAGTGAAAATCCTAAAAAATATTGAGTGAGCTGCTTGTTAATTAGAAATTATATTAGGATTGTTGATGCGATTTTCTAGCCAACAATGGAGATGCTTACGTTGCTTTGAAGTAAGTAATTCTCCCAATCTTGCAATTTATTTAATGTTTTGATTATTGGGTGTTACTTTGGTGGTTTGCGCATCCGCATGATCACCTCACATGCTAGTGGCTAAGTTAAAATGGATATAGACTGCATGCATAAACATTTTTTGAAAAGAAAAGGTACTGAAAGGGCGTTAGACTAGATCTAGCGTAACCAAGTCCCCGAGCTTAAAATCTCTGGTTCGTAGGAATAAAACATATCTCCCTATGTTTTATTTAGGTTTCTAATCGACCTATCACAAATAGATTAGTGGCGACTCTAAGCATGAAAATTTTTGCATGTTAAAAACTTAAACCCTAAATTGCGAATTGGTAGGGCTTGGGAGGACTCGAGTTAAGCTTAGTCTTAATAATCCATTAGCTTGAGAAAATTTTAGGTCGCGACAACGCCACACAATTCAGTCCATTCCAATGGCCGCCGTCAACATGTCCCAAGCCAAACTTTCCTTTCTTGGACCACTGTCAACACGTCTCAAGTCCGACTTTTCATTTGGCACACCGGCCATCCATGCCTTCATACGGACCGCCGTCAATACGTCCTAAGTCCGTAGCCCTCCAATCAATCTGGGCTTGTAACCGACAAGCATACACACACCATTCAATTCAATCAATTTCACGCCAATTCCACCAAGCAATCCATATTCACAATTTAATCCAATTCACGACATGCTACATCAATCCACAAACCCGACATTCAAGTCGGCCATATACGATCACCCAAATCATGCATATTATTTTATCCAATCCAATTAGCACAATTATATCATAATATAATTAAATTAAAACACGCTCTAGCCATTCTAAACTCGAGACAAGTCTATAAAATACCTAAAGTACTAGGTAGAGTTTAGGAAGTCACTTATTAGGTTTTGGTCCGGGAAAAGTCAGCTCGGGCTTAAAATGGCCGTGGTGAATAAAGATTTAACCAGGCGCTGGCGCTTGTAGCCAACGGGCATCACTGGATGGCCAATACGGGGCATGGTGGCCCATCGGCGGCCTCGCCAGCGCGGTGTGGCCCGCGCAAGGCTCCCGAGGCGCATGGGCGAGCGATTACGGGCAACGTCTCCAGTGATAGGCCACCACGGGTAACGCGCCCGGGCGACAAAGCAAGGCCCCAGTCGGATGATGAGGCTACCAACAGCGGGCGAGCGGCCTGGTCACGTGGGCAATGGCACGACCACCTGTACTTAGGCGACGAACACGGGCTTGGGAACGCCGGTCAGTGGCTTGAGCACGGCCGGGTATGCTCTACAAATGCAGCTAGTCGTTGATGGCTGGCTTAGTTGGGTTGGCCGGACGACGGTCGGACGGGGCGACGGCGGCTAAGGCGCGGAGCTGGTCGGTCGGTGGGCTTGGCGAAGTCGGGCAAGCTGGCCACCGAGTTGGCTGCTGGTCGGTCGTACATGTGCTGGCTTGCATAAGGTACAACGACGCGAAGGTAGAGATCGGACGCGGGCGACTCGACAAATCCGTTGGTCACGGTTCGCACAACCAACGGGCCGCGCCGGTCAGGGAGGAAAGGAGGAGGAAGGTGACGCGATAGTTTGGCCGGGACGAATTACGCGGGTGGCTTGGACGGGCGGCGCGTGGTGCTTAGCGATGGACCGAGGGAGAGGGGAGAAGGCCGGGCAAAGGTACAGAGGAGGAGCTAGCTGGGGTGAACCGTGACGGCGGCAACGTAGGTATACAATGGATGCGCGACGGCCGCCGGGCCGGACGACGCGAGCAAGCCGCGGCCACGCGACGAGCTCTAAGCGGCAAGCCAGAGCAAGAAGTAGAGGTCGCAGGCGAAAAAGGGAAGAGAAGGAAGAAGAAGAAGAAGAAAAGGAAGAAGAAGAAGAGAGAGAGAAAGGGGGACAATGGGTCTGCATGGCAGAGAGATAGAGGGGACATGTGCATGGGGGCGTGGCAGAGGGACGTGACCGGAGAGAGAGAGAGAGAGAGAGAGAGAGAGAGAGAGAGAGAGAGAGAGTCCAAATAATCATTGCAATCCAACGGCCCACATTTAAATCTGAAAACGATCTACGGTCCACGAAAACCCTAATTAATAAACTAGGAAAAAGGCTAATCGAAATTAAATAAAACATATTACGAGGGAGGTCCACTAGTCTAAATCCGCACTCAGTCAAAAATCTACATTTCACATATTCCAGACAATATCGAGGTTGGCTACAATAATATTAACACCGTCCAATTAAATTCGTCTTGGAACTCCGAGAAATTCAACACTAAAGTTTGGGCTCTAAATAACGGCCAAATTCGATCGAGTGTGATTCTAGCAAAATCTCTAATTTAAAAATAATAACCGAGAGTGATCAGTTCCCAGGCGAGATTTTAATATAAGCACACTGATGAATTATACGTTTTATAAATCCCAAAAATGGGCCAAAATTCGGAATGACACAACTCTTCCCCCTTACAAAAATTTCGTCCTTGAAATTTACAATCCAACCCAACTATTCAAATAAATGGGGGTACTAGTGTCGTATCAACTCTTTTCTTTCTCTCGTCGCACCTTCAGTTCCATGGTGCTCCCAAATCACCTTAACCATCGAAATTTTCTTGTTCCGCCACACTCTTTCCATTCTATCTCCGATCCGAATTGGCTTTTCCACGTACGACACTCGGTCGTCCACGTCTATTTCCTCAAAGTTCAGCACGTGGGTCGGATTTGATTCATATTTCCTTAGCATAGACACGTGGAACACATTATGCATTTGAAACAAATTTGGCGTTGGTGCGATACGATAAACCAAGGTGCCAATTTTCTCTAAGATCTCGAATGGACCCACGTACCTTGGGCTCAATTTCCCTTTCTTACCAAACCGTAATAATCCTCTCATAGGCGATACTTTGAGAAAAACGTGGTCCCCACTTGAAATTTCAAAGGACTACATCTCCAGTCTGCATAATTCTTTTGGAGGCTCTGAGCGGTCTTAAGCCTGACCCAAATCACCTCGACCGTTTCGACTGACTGCTGAACTAACTCGGGACTTGTGATGCTCCTCTCACCAACTTCATCCCAACAAACCGGTATTCTGCAAGCTTTGTCATATAGTGCCTCAAATGGTGTCATTCTGATACTCTGCCGGTAACTATTGTTGTAGGCAAATTCAACCAAATGCAACTGTTCTTCCTAACTACCTTTAAAATCCAAGACACACACTCGCAACATGTCTTCCAAAGTTTGAATCGTCCTTTTAGACTGGCTATCCGTTTGGGGACGATAGGCCGTGCTAAACTGTAACTTCGTTCCTAATGTCGTATGAAGACTTTTCTAGAAGGCAGCAGTAAATTTAGGATCATAGTCTGAAGTGATTGTTACTGGCACTCCGTGTAGACGAACTATTTGTCGCATGTATATCTCGACATACCTTTCCAAGGAGAAGTCCTTTTGCACTGACAGAAAATATGTTGACTTTGTCAATCGGTCGACTACCACCCAAATCGAATCATGACCCCTTTGACTTCTTGGTAATCCCATTACAAAGTCCATCGTGATGTGTTCCCATTTCCATTCGGGAATTTTCAATGGCTGCAATATTCCACCTAGTTTGTAATGTTGTGCCTTCACTTGCTGATATGTTAAACACTTGGCCACGTGCTTGACTATGTTCACTTTCATGCAGTTCCACCAATAATGTTGTCACAAGTTCCGATACATTTTCGTACTACCCGGTGACTACTTTGTAATTACTACGATGTGCTTTAAACAAAATCTCTCCTTTAAGTTCTGCATCACTGTGGTATACACAACCGTCCGCGAGAACTTCATAATCCCATCCTCGGATAACTAAAAGTCCTATTTCCTCTTTGTGACATCCATACTCGAATCTTTTGAATCTCTGGGTTCGTCACTGTAAGGCCTTGATCTTAGTCTAGATTTCTGACTCAATCCTTAATGCTGTAAGCAAACTTGAGACCTCGACTCACCTCAAATTTAAATTCCGAATCCCGAACTCCCTCCAATAAAGTCTATTCCTTGACCATCATATACGCGATGCTTGATTTCCAGCTCAGTGCATCTGCCACTTTGTTAGCTTTTTCGGGATGATACATAATCTCATAGTTATAGTTCTTAAGGAGTTTCATCCAACTGTGCTGTCTCATGTTTAATTCTTTTTTAGAAAAACAAGTATCTTAAACTCTGATAATCCGTATAAATTTGAAATTTCTCCCCCACACAGGCAATACCTCCAAATCTTAAGAGCGAAAATAATCGCAGCTAATTCCAAATCATGCATTGGATAGGTCAGCTCATCCGGTCTCTATTGTCGTGATGCGTATGCCACCACTCTTCCATATTACATTAGCATGCATCATAGTCCCTTTAGCGACACGTCACTGTAGATTTCATATCCTCCAAGATCTGACGGTATCATTAATACTGGCGCGGTCGTCAACCTCTGTTTTAATTCTTAGAAGCTCATTTCACACTTATCTGCTCATTCAAACCTCATTTCTTTCTTTAATAATTGCGTCAATAGTGTCACTAATGCCTAAAATCTCTCCATGAAGAGTCTGTAATAACCCGCTAGACCTAAGAAGCTCCGAACCTCGGTTACTATTGCCGGTCTTGGCCAATTTGTGACGGCTTCAATCTTTGTCGGGTCCACCGCAATTCCTTCTCCGGATATCACATGACCTAAGAATGCCACTCGATAAAGCCTGAATTCGCACTTACTAAACTTAGCGTAGAGTGCATGTTCCCTTAAAGTCCGTAGAACTCTTTCCAAGTGTAGCTCATGCTCGGTGGAACTCTTTGAATACACCAGGATATCGTCTATGAACACGATCACAAACTGACCCAGAAATTCCTTGAATACCCGATTCATTAAATTCATAAAGGCGGCAGGGGTGTTCGTTAGTCCAAACGGCATTACCGTAAACTCATAGTGTCCATACCTCGTCCTAAATGCCGACTTCGGCATGTCCTCCTTCTTGATCCTCAATTGGTGATAGCCAGTCCTCAAATCGATCTAAAAAAATACCGACGCCCCTTGCAACTGATAAAAAAGGTCATTAATCTTTGGCAACAGGTACTTATTCTTAATAGTCACCTGATTTAGTCATATGTACAACCTCAATGATCTATCATTTTTCCTCACGAATAATACTGGCGCTTCCCATGGAGATGCACTTGGGCGGATGAAGCCCTTATCCAATAACTCTTGCATTTGGACTTTCAATTCCTTCAATTCTGACAACGACATTCTATAGGGCGCTTTCGAGATCGGTTCTGTCTCTAGGGCTAACTCAATCACAACTCCACTTCTCTATCAGGTGGCAATCCCGGCAATTTCGAGGAAAGACATCGGGAAGATTACATACCTCGGCTATGTCCTCTAGCCTTGGTTCCTCAACTAACAAGTTAATCACAAGATAGTTATCTTTCTATACCTCAAAGACCAAACTCAATTCATCCAATTCCAATCCACAATCTCCCAAAAACAAATCACATCAATTCTTTACAAAATCTGAAATTTCCAAGCAACACTTATCCTTCCAAACCCATCCAAGAATATCATCAGTAATCCATAAATCCTTAAATCGATTGCGCCTATTCACCATAAAATTGATTATAAGTCTTACCTGACCACTCGGGCGATAACTTCCAAATCATCTCATATCGCACCCAACATCATCTCATAACGCATATAGACTTTCAAGGCACATCCTCCGCTTCCTTCTCCACCACAATACACTCTTTTCCTTATGTCCTTAGCCGATTCTGATTAATTTGCAGGGCAACTCTGTCTTAATGTCCTACTTGCGGTTGCTTGCGATTACATCAGTGGTCTAACTTGTTGGTTTATCAATTTCTCACTTGGTGACCTTGCTGTCTACATCCATAACATGCTCCACTTCTACCTTGGCAATGGCCATTCCTATGTCTATTTCCACAAGACCGACATGCGGTGTTTGAGTAGTAGTTCAGCTTTCCAAAGTTGTTTCTTACTAGAGGGATAAATCTCATATTCTCTGTCATAGACTTCTTCCCAAGTTCTTATTGTCCCTAACCAGCACGTACCACGATCCAGAAGCGGCAGCCCCATCACTCATATCCATTTCAACTATTGAGCCCTCTCATGTAGCCCATTGTCATCTCTTAGGACTCAGAGCACTAACTGACTACGGAGTTCGATTTCAATCCATCCCTGAACCTCCTTGTCCTATCCACATGGTTCCTGACCATCCTTGGTGCGTACTTAGATAACCTTACAAACTTGACCTCGTACTGATCGATTGACATCCGATTTTAGCGAAAAGCCGAAGAAACTCTGTCTTTTTTTGTTCTCGCGCACTCTCCGAAAGGTACTTCGCATTAAAAGTCTCGACCAAAGCACCCCAATACTTCAAAGCCTTTTTCCAACTCTTATATCCAAAGTGATATAACCTCGGGGTTACTTTTCCCATCAAACTTTGGAGGTTTCAATTTCAAAAATTGCTCAATCAGTTATTTCTTTTGTCTAATTGCATTAACTTGCCCTTGACCTTGATTCCCATTATTTCCATTAAAATTCCAACTTCCTCGCGTGCCCTCAAAATTCCATCCACACTGGGATCCTCTGTAACTCTAACTTGCGGACCTACACGACCTCGACCTCGACCTCGACCTCGAACTTGACCTCGACTGCTCAAACACACATGGTCACACCACTCACTTACTTGCTATAATTCCTCTAAGGAATTAAAGGCCTAGGCCAACTATACCAGTCTAAAACCCTAGGTAGTGAATCACCACAATTCACTTAGCAGATAGTCAATCACAAACAATACCCAATCAGAACCAATAGGATTCATGCACTTACCTCAAGTCCTGACACACCTGCATTTCATATATTATTGCATAAAATCACTCAGCAATCACAATCACGCAGTATGGAGTACGCATGGCCCACAAGTATCCCTAACTGGCTACCCCAAAGTCATTTCTCCTTATCACTTCAGGCTTTGACCATCTTGGTTCGAGCTGATCTTGCTCTGATACTAAATCAACCGGGGCATGCCATGCCTCGAACTCCAACGGGCTCGCAATACCCGTTCAACGGTCATATTGAACGCGATGTCCCAGGACGCGTCGTCGACCCAAATGAACTACGTGAGCGGAAACGAAATAAAACAACTCAGACAACTAACATGATGACAAAAGGATAGCACGAAACAATAATTGTATAACGTCACAAAGCAGTCACTATTACAAAACGATAACCCAGGCTATCAATTTCAAACCACAATTTTCAAAAGGGAGCGGTGGTTGACAAGCTTATCTCCTCTACAAAAAGGTACTTAAAAGACAGGGAAATTTGATCTATCCTTCAATCTCTATGGTACTCTCGCGGCATCTCCGAATCGATCACGGTCGTAGATCTGAAAGTGGTTATATAATAACCATGAGAACGAGTCTCAATAAGTAATACCCTAAACCCCACCTAGGCCAATGCGTACCGAGACAAGTCTCATCATGCAATCTAATCGATAACATATATATATAATCACATCAATGAACTTACCTTGCCATCCAATCACATGCTCCCACTGCACATTAGTCAAATCATGATAATGAAATAATATTCCAATAATAGAACACAATCATTCGAGCGTCGTCCATACTCGCACCTAATCAATCCAACTAAACATCCACACGTACCATCAATAAATCCAATCAAATATCCACACATTCCATCAATCAATCCAATCAAATATCCACACGTACTTTAAGTCGATCCAACCAATCACATTTCATACACGCGCCTAACCAACCATCTCACGACTCGCGCCACTGCGCCTCAGGTCCATTCTCACAGCCCGTGCCAATGCCCCTCAGGCTCAACCCTCCAATCGATCCGGCTCTGTCCCTCACTAGACATCTCGTACTTTCTCATAACCCGCGTAAACACGCCTCAGGTCTGACTTTCCTTTCACGGACCACCGTCAACACGTCTCAAGTCCGATCTCACAGGCACACACGCCACACAATTCAGTCCATTCCAATGGCCGCTGTCAACACGTCCCAAGCCAAACTTTCCTTTCTCGGACCATTGTCAACACGTCTCATGTTCGACTTTCCATTTGGCACATCGGCCATTCATGCCTTCACACGGACCGCCGTCAACACGTTTCAAGTCCGTAGCCCTCCGATCAATCCGGGCTCAATTTCAATGACCGACGTAAACACGTCCCGGTCCAACACACCTTTAACGAGCCATCGTCAGCACGTCTCAAGTCCGGTCTCACAGGCACACACGCAACACAATTCAGTCCATTCCAATGGCCGCCGTCAACATGTCCCAAGCCAAACTTTCCTTTCTCGGACCACCGTCAACACGTCTCAAGTCCGACTTTCCATTTGGCACACCGGCCATTCATGCCTTCATACGGACCGCCGTCAATACGTCCCAAGTCCGTAGCCCTCCGATCAATCTAGGCTTGTAACCGACAGGCATACACACGCCATTCAATTCAATCAATTTCACACCAATTCCACCAAGCAATCCATATTCACAATTTAATGCAATTCACGACACGCTACATCAATCCACAAACCCGACGTTCAAGTCGGCCACATACGATCACCCAAATCATGCATATTATTTTATCCAATCCAATTAGCATAATTATATCATAATTTAATTAAATTAAAACACGCCCTAGCTGTTCTAAACCCGAGACAAGTCTATAAAATGCCCAAAGTACTAGGTAGGTTTAGGAAGTCACTTACTAGATTTTGGTTCGGGAAAAGTCGGCTCGGGCTTAAAATGGCTCGGGTGAACAGTGCCGAACTAGGCGCGAGCATGGGCCAACGGGCGCGCTGGCTAGCCAACACAAGCACGATGGCCGATCGGCATGCCTGGCGCGCAGGCGCGGTGGCCCTGCGGCGTGCCCGAGGCGCACGATTGAGCGGGATGGGCAACGTGCCCGAGCGATGGGCCGGCTGAACGGGCAATGCACCTGGGCGACGGGCAAAACGCCAGGCTGGATGAGCAAGCGCTGGGCAGAAGGCGAGCGGCCTGGTCGCGTGGGCAACGGCACAGCCACAGCTTGGGCGACTTGGCCACGGCCCGAGAACGCTTGGCTGGCGAGCTCGAGCACGGCTGGGCACGCTCGACCGGCGAGCTGGTTGGCCGGCAAGTGGGGCTGGTCGGAACGACGGTTGGACGGCGATGGAGGCGAGCTAAGGCGGCGGGCAGCAACTGGTCGGCGGGCTAGGCGAGCTCGGGCGAGCTGGTTGGTGAGGCGACATGGCGGCGGCGACTCGGCAGATCCGATTGGTCACGGCTCCGACGCAACCAACGGCCGCGCAAACATGGGAAGAAAGGGGGGAGGAGGGCGACAGCGACAGCTGTAACATCCTAAATTTTGACCCGTTACCGAGATCAATAAAGTGTATATTAATTCTCGTTTAATTTTAGTAAGTCTCACCCGGACTTAATCAATCATGGGATACTAACCAAATGGGAAAGGCTAAATAGGAATAGGTACGTGAACCGAGGACCCAATTGCGATTGGGCACTGATTTCGAGAAACGTCAAGGGAATATTTTGAGCCAATATGGGCTGATTTTAGGAAAATGAGGGATTTGATATAGTCAATAACGTACGATCGGATTGCAGTTGATTCGGCATGACCGAAAGTACGCCTGACAAACGAATCCCGAATTTAGTCCGAACGATCACGACCTCCGGTACTAGTGATAATTCCTCACGTTCACCCAAAAATCGAGACCATCACGACTCGGACAACTTTAGGTCGATACGCATAACCCCTAAACAACCGTTCGTTAATGAGAGGCTCTAAAATTTCAAAACGAGTAAAAAAATTGATCGCGAAATTGAGATCGAACTTCGACGTCAAAATTTCAAGGGTAATTACGAATATTTCACAAGATCGACGTCATTTTAGAGTGGCCATTCATATTTGGGACTAGTATGGTTGAAAATTGAAATTTTGACAGAAATTGAAAAAATTACAATTTTGCCCCTGGGGACCTCGATATTCGTTTCCGAGACTAAACGAAGTTATTTTTCAAAATCGATGTCATTTTGGGGTGGCCATGCATGTCTGAAGTGCGTATGGTCGAAAATTGGAACTTCGACCCCTGGACATAAATTTACGGTTTTGCCCTTCAAACTTTCGGACTAATTTTCGAGGATTTAAATGATGATTTTTAAGGATCCAACACCATATTATGTTGGCCACGCATATATAGGACCGGTATGGATAAAAATTGAAATTTCGGTCCGGGATCGGAAAATTACGAAAATGCCCCTAGGCCATTTTTAATTAATTCCGAATTTTGGCCAAATTTGGGGGATTAACCAAGGTTAAGTGGGCTAAACCAGGTCTAGTCACCTTTAGTTAGGGACAATTGACCAATTAACCCTTGAATTATTGGATATGGATGGATCTTGGCCATTAGATTAGGGGCAAAAGTGTCTAAACCTTTGGATTAGTGACACTTGGATTCCACTAACTCATTCTTGACCCACTTTAACTAGCCCATTTCTCTCTCTTCCTCCTCAAACCTCTCGGCAGCCCTCTCCTCCGATCACCCCCCCTTTGGATGCCGTTCTTCCTCTCCTCCGCCGTGGACGCCGCTCGCCGGTGAAGTGCCGCCGTACGCCCGTCCGTCCACCACCGTGCATCACCGACCATCACCATCACCGTATCTCTCTCGTCCCTTTCTCTCTTTGGTTGATCAAGGTTGCTGGTCAGCCCCTTTTTGGGCCTTGAACTGTTGAGCAAGAGGCCGCCGGACGCCGGGAAGCCGCGCCACCAACAACTGTGCACCGCCGCCGCCACCACCGGCCGTCGTCACCACCTTCATTGACCTCTCTCACCCATTGTCCAGCCACCCTCAGCCACTGCCTTAGCCCCAACTGAGAGGACCGGCTGTGAACCGCCACCGCCAGTGCCGCCATGAACCACCGACTTGCCTTGGAACGCCGCCGCCGATTTATACCGCGTGTCGGTAATTGGCCACTCGTTCCCATTGCCTCAAGTCAAGTTTAGGCTAGTATAAACTCCTAAACCCTTAATTAGTTTAATTGTGCATTTTAGAGGGTAATTTAGAGGTTAATTAAGCTTAATTAGGGTCTAATTAGGTCTAATATTGTGTGGGGGTGATTAGGGAACCTAATTAGTGCCTGATGGAGTGGTTTAAAGGTGGATTAAGGCCTAAAGAGGGTGCTGCCCTGGTACTGTTCATCCAGTACTGAATTTGCCTAAGTTTTGCACTAATTGGATTCATTGATTAAGGACTTGAAATAGGCAATTTAGGAGCTAATTAGGTTTAGTTAAAGCTTAATTAGGTGTATATGGTTGTTGGGTGATTAGGATATGTGATTAGGGCCTAATGAGGTTGTTTAAGTGTGGTTTAGTGCCCAAGACATAATCTGCCTGCAATCTTTGTTCATCCAGTACCTTGAATTGCACTAAATTGCCTAAGTGGTGCACAAATTGAGTTCTTTGATTAAAGACTTGGGATTAGGCAATTTAGGGGTTGGTTAGGGGCTTGTATAAATCCTATTGGATGACCCCGATGGTGAGAATGATGGTTGAAAGTGAATTGTCCAAGGCGGGCCTTAGGCGAATTAAATTGCTTTGGAGTGAATCGTGGAATGAACGTGGAGTGGATTTGACTAGAATGGAAATGATTGGGAGTGCCGAGAATGAGTGGAATATGTCTAATTTGAAAATAATTATGCTTGGTGATTTGGCATCGGTAATTAATTTTGAATTCCTGGGCATGTGGTTTACAAAAGTGCGTTATGGTATGACTGAAATTGAGTGCTTGATGTACATGTCCGAGATTTATTAAATTGTGGCCTTCGGGTCGGGCCTACGGGTCGTTTTATCAACTGTTGGCCTTTGGGTCGGGCCTACGGGTCGATTTATTAAACTGTTGGCCTACGGGTTGGGCCTACGGGTCGATTTATCAAATTGTGGCCTTCGGGTCGAGCCTATGGATAGTTATATTCAATTGTGGGCCTTCGGGTCGGTATAATCACACATAATTTATATTGATGTCAAATGCCTAACCTACAGGGCTGAGATAATGAATTGGGCTATGAGCCCGGGAGAATTTATAGTGATATACTGGTTCATTATTTGTGATGCTTGATTTGCTTGTCTGAGGTGCACGTTAGCCTAGTTTAGGATTAGCGGTTTATACTTGCTGAGTTTTTCTCACGGTTGTGGTAAAATCGACATTTTAGATCCCCGGCCATGAATTTCAAAGACGCGCCGTTACGTTTCGGGATCCCCACCCATATCGAGTGCACGATGACGGTTCATCCAGTGGGGAATAACAAAGTGTACCTTAGACATTATACGTTAGTTTGGATAGACGTAGGCTTAGCTCACCATGAGACCCACGAGTACCTAGCTTGGTGTTTCCGGGATAGTTTTGGAGACGAGTTCGGTCCCATCAGGTCTGCCGATGTCCCGTTTATAGGAGAGGGTCAGCTGGACCGTCAGTGCCCAGACAGTGATGTAGTAGATGTCGATATGGAAGGCAATCTTGACTGTGAGGTCGAGTACTAGATTGTGGAGGATGAGGAGGAACATGAGGAGCTAGGTGGATTAGCTTTTGAGCCCAAGGTAGTAGATCCCGTTCCAGGCGGCGGCTGCCGAGGCCCTTGAGCCTATGGATATAGACGAGGCCGAGGAGCAGGACCCTGAGCCAGAGACAGAGTCGAAGGCCATGAGTTTCGAGGAGGACCAGGAGCAGTCCGAGAGTTCTTGGAGTCGTCGGGTTCTGATCCCGATTGGGTACCGTAGGCAAGATATCAGCTTTAGGAGCGAGGGCCGACACTTTTTGACCGTAGCCCTCCTGTGGATAGTTTGACCTCCTCAGTCACCGGTCACTTTTTGTTTTCGTGGCCTCTTTTTGTTGTATCTTTGTTACAAATGGATATTGTATAAAGTTCATAGTAATGAGCATGTATATATTATTTTTAATCGTTCGTAATTTGTTGTCTGGTGCTATTCATGGTTACTTTGTAAATTGTCCGGGTGTATATATATTATATATATGTCGTTCCGCATGTGCCGTGTTTTATCTGATTGGGTTTTCGGGTCGGTGATGTAACTGTCGCGACCCTTCTTTTTCCGTCATGGGAAAAAGGAACAGGTTTAGGTGGTATTGCCCAAAAAGGCGGACCGATGGCCCATCGATCTAGACGTGAACTCTCCCCAAGTTCATACCCCGCGCAACGTTGGATTTCGTTTTGAATTCTCGATAACTTAAGTACTTCTAGGAGTCGCCACTAGCCTATTGGGGTCGGCTAGAAACCAATCAAGACGCGGGAGTGTCGCCTTGATTCCTACGCAACCAAAGGTTCTAGGGCCGGGGACTTGTTTGCACTAATATTTCTATTAGCGCCCTTTCGGTACCTAACTTGAGAGTGCATTATCTAAGTGGTCACGCGATCTTGATCACCAATTATAACCCTATGATATCAAAGCCGCTAAGTGTCCTTGCAAATGTTTTTGTGGGATTATTTTCTTCAATGTCTAGATTAATACTAACTTAATTTAGGAAAGAAATTAACACTCAAATTATTGAAAAAAGCATAGCAGTAAGTAAACATCCAAGAAATTGAAATGACTTGAAAATAAATGCGGAAGGAGAAAACCCGATACAAGTCGGGCAAATAATATTACATGGCCTCATTATCATGCCCCGGGACAGGACCCCCATGAGCAAAATGAGAATTCAAATATACATGAAGTTACTCTAGCTACACAAAACTATTCTAAGTAATTTTAGTCTATGCAAAATGGATTTTTTTTTTAGTAAAAATGGTAATAAAATACCAAAATAGCATTAAATTAGGCAAATGACTTTATAAAATTAGGAAAATCTCATAAATGTCAATTTTGCATAATTTGATGCTATCCAACATTTTTAGGAAAATCTCGTAAATAATAGACCTCCCATGGAAGGAGTGAACATAAACTAAGACAAGGCGAAACAGGAAAGAAAAGCGACATCCCTACTCAGAAGGGTTGGCGGTGGCAACAGAAGGCTTGGCCTCTTCATTTTCCGTGATAGCACAAGCAAACTCTTTCTCGAATAAGTCAACGAGACCAAGAACGGTCTCCTCCTCCTGTAGCAGCTTGGGTGGACCTAGGAATATCTCTTTCAATTCTGGAAGGAGTAATCCCTTCCGACCTTCTCCTAACCCAAATAAACTTCCTCAACCTCCACAACTTCCATGGTTAGCTAGGCCTCCACGGTCTTTATTGCTTTCTTGGCTGCCATAACAAACATGGCCTATATGACCACCACGACCACCACGGCCATCATGTTGACCTTGAGCTCCGAAACTGTCTTGTCCTCCATGGTTGTCTCGACCACCAGAATTGCCTCCCTGGTAACCTAGGCCTGTCCTTTTGCGCCACTTGGAGACCTGAATAGGCTCCTTGATACCTTGGCCATGCAGTCCCAAACCAGTTCCGGGGATATGACCGTTTTCGAGCAACACCTTGCTCGACATAATTGAAGGCTTAGCCATTTCTAGGTTTCGCACGATGGTTCCAACGGGCACATGGACTACCGAGACTAACTCTAAAGTTTGATAACTTGATTTAGTCTTGTTTTCGGGTTCTACGTATGGGATTGCAGTGTCGTGAAAGACCTTAAAATCAGTTTCTCCATCAACAGTTACCAGCTTCCCGTCCATAATGAATTTGACCTTTTGGTGCAGGCTCGAGGGTATAGCTTCGGCGGTATGTATCCAAGGTCGTCCTAGTAGAAAATTGAAGGCACTAGGAATATCCAGGACATAAAAGCTGACCAGAAAAAGGACTGGACCAATTAGCAGTTCAAGCTCAACTTCACCAATTACTTCTTTCTTCATACCGTCAAAAGCACGAACGGTAGATTTAGATACCAACATTTTTTCTTCATTCACCCCCAGACGACGAAGGGTAGCAAGTGGGCAAATGTTTAATGCCGATCCATTGTCAATCAGCACTCTCGCCACCATTCTATCACGACACTTTACCGAGATAAGCAGCGCCTTAGTATGGTTCGGCCTTCAGCGGGGAAGTCTTCATCGGCAAATGAGATTTGATCTTTCAATAAAATAGATCCAACGAACTCTTCTAGCTGACCGTCATTGATATCCTCTTGGCACATGCACTTCATTAAGGACTTTTAGTAGTGCATTTTTATGCTCTTCGGATGATTTAAAGAGATCTAAAAGAGAGATCTTGGCAGGAATCTTCCTCAACTGGTTCACGACGTTAAATTCGCTTGTCTTGACAATTGCCAAGAACTGTTCCGCTTCCTCATCTGAGACAGCTTTCTTCTCAACTACCCCAGCAGGTGCATAGCAACAGCCTGAACGTGTGATGGTGTCAATCTCGTCCGCCTTATAACTCCAAGGAATTGCTTTGGGGTTGTAACTTGAGGTTCTCTCTATTATTATATCTTCTTCATTCTCAGGCGGGAGTTCAATCACCATTGGTTCCATGACGCAATCATCGATCTCTAAGGAAGCGACCTCTTCGGCCATAAGGTCGATGACTACATGCCCGGCATCTCGTTCATCGGGATCTGATAGATCTTCTTCGACTGATAGGTCTATGACCACGGGGCTAATCATGTTGACCGTCTCCTTCTCAGGCTCAAGTGGGTCATCTATACCTTCCCACCCATCAGGAACGACATCCTTGGGATCGATGAAAAAACTGGGTGGTGGTGAATACTTCACAAGATAATCGAATTTGCCACTAGGTTGACCCATTGTGTCAACCACCTCCCCATTTTCATGAGCGAGTTTTATAAACTCATGATTCCAATCCACATTGCTAGCTTGAGGCCCAAGATCATCATACGAATTCTCTCCTTCACTATCGGTCACAATTAGACTCTCCGACACACCCTCGATGGTTGGCTCATTAGTTTCTGCAGGCCCAACAGGTGTCTCCTCCAACTCCTCATAAAATGAATCAATAATAGCCGTCATGGCCGTCATACTATCCTCCTTCACACTATACATTATTCCCATGTCCACCATCCGAGTGATACATTTCAATTTTTCTTCCATCGGAATATCCTCCCGATCTTCAAAGTGTCCATTGACACTAGTAATTTATAAAGTTTATGAACATCCACATTAAAGGTTTGCTTACTCTCATCATCCTTCTCAATAACCATGTTGACATTCTCACTATGATTAGGCAATGAATTTTGTTGAATATTAAGGGGTGGATCCTTGAAGGATAAGATGCCCTTGTCGAGTAAATTCTGGACTTTGTTTTTGAGAGTGAAGCAGTTATCTACATCATGACCCTTCTCACTTCTATGGAACTCGCAAGACTTCGATAAGTCAAACCCAGGGAATTTTAGAGGATCATCCCGAGGTACTTCTTTGGCTATCATTCCCCTTCTTAACAACATAGGCAGCAACTTGGATAAAGGTCTAGGCAAAGGAGTGAATTACCTCGGTGCCTTCTTTTTGAATTCATAACTCTGATATGCCTTGTCTTGAAACATAGGTGGGCCTTGGGAGGACGAGGCAAAGGGCCTTGTCATAACCGGCGCTTGTACATACGTGATCTCCACATCCTTTTCTTTTCTATTCAGGACCTTTCGATTAGTCCCTTCGCTCAATCTACCATCATGCATAGCCCCCTCTATCCTCTCCCCGACATCTACTAGCTGAGAGAAGGTCAAGCATCCGGAGCCCACCAACTTTAAATAAAAATCACTAGGTAAAGCCTTGAGGAAAAGATCCAGTAGCTCCTTTTCGCTGAGCGGGGGCCGAACTTGAGCGGCGAGGGTACGCCATCTTTGAGCAAAGGCTCGGAAAGACTCACTTCGTTTCTTTTCGATTCGAGTCAGCACTTCTCGTGTCGGGGCTATCTCTGTATTGTATTTGTATTGCAGGACGAACGCCTCAGCCAACTCCTCCCACTTCTCGAACTTCTCAGGCTCCGACAACACATACCATTGTAATGTAGGCCCCGTCAGACTCTCTTGAAAAGTCTGAACCATTAATGGGACATTCTGGGCATACCTCGCCATTTTGTTCAAATAGTATTTCAAGTGAATCTTTGGGTCTCCAGTCCCATCATACTTAGTGAAATCGGGAATCTTGAACTTCTCGGAAAGCTCATCTATGTATATCGAGATAAATCCTCAATCATATCCTCTTCATATCCTCGTAACGCCAAGTTTCTCTTCTATCTTCGCAAATCTTTTGTTGTGTTCCTCTTCTAAACGGGCAGTGACAGCTTCCAAAATAGGGTCTAGTTCGACCACTACAGGTGTAGAACCCAATGCCTCTTGATAACGTTCTTTCTCGGGTCCCTTCTCGGGCTCGGGGGACAACAGTGCGACTTGACCAGCATTTGGCACTGCTAATGCAGCCCTCATATCATTGGCGAATTGAGCGCGGCTGAGTGTAAGATTATTGATCTTATCATCGAGGAGGCGGTGAAATGGGCGTTCTGCTCTTCAATATTCATTTGTGTGGCCTTTGATCATGTCCGAATCGGCGATTGCCTCGAAGCCGTAGTTTCGGGACCTGGTTTTTTGTAAAATAAAACAAGAGGGTCGAAATCAGTACACGGTGAAGCGACAAAATGGAAATTTCGCACCTTTTAACTTTGGGAAAAAACCACCAAAAACCCCAAACTTTCCCCCTCGTGACACATTTACCCCGAACTTTTTTTTATGACACCAAAAACCCCAAACTTTCATATTTGTGACACATTTACCCGAGTGTACATTATCCATGGGTATTTTCGTCTTATCCACTTTTTCTTCTTTTTTTTTTTTTCCTTTCCGCGAGGGGGTTTCGCGGGTGTCACGGACGCCGGCGCCGGCCGCCCGGCTCGGGCGAGTCGGGCGAGGCTCGCCCGACGCCGGGCGAGGCTCGGCCTCGAGCTTGCCCGAGGGGGCGAGCCTCGGGGGCGCCGGGCGAGGCTCGGGCCGAGTTGTCTGAGCGGGGCGGCCTCGCGGCCCGCGTGCGCCGGGCGAAGCCCTCACCGAAAGGAAAAAAGTAAAAAAAAAAGAAAATTGAAAAGACGAAATACCCATGGATAATGTACAATCGAGGTAAATGTGTCACAAATACGGAAGTTTGGGGTTTTAAGGCCATAAAAAGTTTTAGGTAAATGTGTCATAGAGGGGAAAGTTTGGGGTTTTTGGTGGTCTTTTCCCTTTAACTTTATATTTTCTTATGATGAAACTTAAATAAGAAACCTTTTGCACAAGCCGCACCTTGTGTAAGCAGTTTCTTATAAAAATTTCATTATAAGAAATTATGCAATTAAAAGGGAGTAACACATAGTGATTGATTAAAATGCCCATGTCACGTTCCATTTGACATACAAAAGAGGGAATTTCACTAATTACATCAAAATTTGTGAAAGGAAATCCCTATACATTCGCTAAATAACTAAAAGCACGCTTAAACATTTACACTAAAAGTCCATAAAGGAAAACTAATGGAACGTGACTAGTCTTGGATATCGGGCCTCTTCAAAGCATGTTGCGGATGCGCTTGTAGGCTTCACGCCAATGCTCCACCTCAGCCAGGGCATCGTCTCTCTCTCTTATGATCCGCCCCATTTGGGTTTCCTTTGGGGTTGAAATCACGGGGAATCTTGGGATGGTAACGGCGAGCTTTGGCTCGATGCATCGCGCTATGTACTCCTTTGATACATGGTGTTCCTTCATAGACCCTTCCAATTCTGTAGCCCACTCTACATCCTTCGGTTGGCAATGGTAGAGCAAATCGATGATCTTTTTCACCTCACTTTTCAATTCTTCGAGTTGATCTCCCTTGACGACCACATTGCGAAAATCGAAACGAAATAAACCCGACTTTAGAGGAGGAGGGATTTCTTGAAGTACATAAAATTGACGGGCGACTCTTAAAGGATAATAAGAAGTTGACTCTGTCAAACCTAAGAGTGGAATTGGACCGTTATGGCCGCTTGCAAGACATACTTTAGGAAGATGAACCCAAAGGGCTTGCCAAAGAACTTGTTTAGGTGTAAGATTCGCTAGGAAATCTACCCAATTACGAAAGGTCCAAGGACGAAGGAACTTTTCTATCTCCCTAAATTGGGTAAGGGGATTTATGTCTTTGCTAACATGAGGAATGGCTAAGTTTCCCCCGAATTGCTTCGAATTGCTTCAAGTGAGATACAAACCAAACTTAGAGAATACCTAAGGGGGCTCTATGGGCTACACGCTTGTCTTTCTTGAAATGATTGAGTGAGATGAACATTTCGGCGAGGATAATGTTGGTAAACCCTTTGAGGACGAGGATCCCATTGATAACATGGATGACAGCGGGGTCCATTATTTTTTGAGTGAAGGGAAAGATGACAAACCCGAAGAAGGCTAATAGGAAGACTTTGGCAGATTCAGCCCTAGGACTCGAAAGAAAGCTATGGAATCGTTGCTCGAGGAAAGCTAGTGGGAGGCCCTTGGAGTTTCTATCGAGGAGTGTCCTAATCTCGGGCGGCGGGACCCCTAAAAGTTGACTCAAACGAGGGACTGGATCCACACCTAAGGAAGGATCAATAACACTAAGGGAATGGACATCGCCGATGATGATTTGAATTTCCTCTAAAGTTGGGGTTAATTCGTGACGACCAAACACAAAGGTCGAGGTTTCGGGGTTCCAAAAGTGGGCTAAGACCTTGATTAATGCCACTTGGGGCTCGATACGTAGAAGAGAAATGAGGTGGCCGATCTTCTTTTCCACGTAGTTCTTCTTGCTCGTGTCGAGAACATCCCACATGTCCAACAATGCTCGCTTCGGAATCGGGAGGACCCGAAGCTCATTGAGGCCCATGATATCTAAGCCTATGGGGCATTTGAATCAATCACTATTTATTACGAAGTAAATTTAAATCCGCATAAAAAAAGGTGCGATAATTGAATGCAAATAAGATACAAACCTTTATCCAAAATGGTGGATAAGTAAAACACAAAGACAAGTCGCATGCCGACTCGTGAGGCTCACTAAAGGTGGGGATTCTAAAGGCTAAAGGTCCCCATCCCAAATAGATCAAAAGAGTTTTTCCCATTCCACACTTGCGTCGGACAGTCCTCTTTATCACTATTTGAAAATGAGCGGAACCAAAAGGGGATAGCCATGGGTCCTTCCCCGCACGGTTTCCACACTTTTGGCACCTCCTATGGGTTTCCTAAGGCGATCAGGATTTTAGATCGCAGGTTGTGTGTGCATAGTGTAGTGCTAAAGCAGGTAAAAACATGCATAACAGTTGATATCAAAACAACACTTCTATTTTCGTTCACATACACATACGCCCTTACACCAACCTGCAAAACAAATACGTCAACAATCACTCCACCCCTTATAACTCCCAACCTACAAAAACATTTAACACAACATTAGCGGACTTATCTTAGCATTCACGAAGCGCTGCCATAAAACCACGTTAGTTAACAAACAATCAAGATATACTAGGCCCAAGTCCTTAAGTCCCCAGCCGAGTCGCCAAGCTGTCGCGACCCTTCTTTTTCCGTCATGGGAAAAAGGAACAGGTTTAGGTGGTATTGCCCAAAAAGGCGGACCGATGGCCCATCGATCTAGACGAACTCTCCCCAAGTTCATACCCCGCAAGAACGTTAGATTTCGCTTTGAATTCTCGATAACTTAAGTACTTCTAGGAGTCGCCACTAGCCTATTGGGGTCGGCTAGAAACCAATCAAGACGCGGGAGTGTCGCCTTGATTCCTACGCAACCAAAGGTTCTAGGGCCGGGGACTTGTTTACACTAACATTTCTATTAGCGCCCTTCCGGAACCTAACTTGAGAGTGCATTTTCTAAGTGGTCACGCGATCTTGATCACCAATTATAACCCTATGATATCAAAGCCGCTAAGTGTCCTTGCAAATGTTTTTGTGGGATTATTTTCTTTAATGTCTAGATTAATACTAACCTAATTTAGGAAAGAAATTAACACTCAAATTATTGAAAAAAGCAAAGCAGTAAGTAACCATCCAAGAAATTGAAATGACTTGAAAATAAACGCAGAAGGAGAAAACCCGATACAAGTCGGGCAAATAATATTACATGGCCTCGTTATCATGCCCTAGGACAGGACCCCCATGAGCAAAATGAGAATTCAAATATGCATGAAGTTACTCTAGCTACACAAAACTATTCTAAGTAATTTTAGTCTATGCAAAATGGATTTTTTTTTTGTCGTAAAAATGGTAATAAAATACCAAAATAGCATTAAATTAGGCAAATGACTTTATAAAATTAGGAAAATCTCATAAATGTCAATTTTGCATAATTTGATGCTATCCAACATTTTTCATTTTTTTTGAAATTTTTTTGATTTTTTTGATTTTTTCGTTTTTTTATTTAAAAAAATAATAATAATTCCCTAAATTGGCCTATGCTCGGTTTACGTGAACATGAAACAACTCAGAATATGAATATTACGAGAACCGGGCTCAAATCAACCGTTTTAAGATCGAAGCTTGGTTTGGGGCATTTCATCGAGCATTTGGTGTGCATTAAATTGCCCCAAATGGCTTCCTCGAGCCATATTCATGGCCTTCAATCTCACTCCGTGTGTAATATCAAGTGGAACCAAAGTATCAAGGCTATATTATCACATGCAAAGAACAAGATTAGCTAGAAATCACAACCTAAAACGCACAAGAGCCAAGTTGGAATCGGCCTCCAATATGCGGGCTCGGGTTGCTTTTGCAAATCTGGGTTTAAACCCAGGTCAAGCAAACCTGTTGGATGCCCAGGTTTAAGCCCCGACACTCATTACGTGCAAGATCTATGGGAAACATCACTTCATCCAAAAGAATATGCGTAACATCTACTTTTAAATGAAACAAATATCATGGAGAATGATCAAGTGAACACGTCGAAACAACCCCTCCAAGAAGCATACACGCATGGTTCACAGTGACTAGCCATGAATCAATGTGGGTTAGCTTGGCTTTTTACTCAAGTTGCAAGCCATCTCACGGGTCACACGGGGCTTCAAAGACCAAACCAAGTGGATCTCAGCATAACTTGTACACCCATATAACGTTCATCAAGCTCAGGAAAGTAGAAAACGCATGCAAAGGGGAGTAGCAAGTCAAACATATAGGGCTCATGAAGGGGCTCCAACACATGGAAAAATTCCAGCCTCAGAAATCAGTTCTCTGGGCTGGTTTTCTCTTGATTTTTCATGATTAAAACATATTCAAAATTGAACGAAAATACATGTAGGATACTCACGTTACTTCCTAGTTTCTCTTTGAAGTATTCCTTGGCCGAGGGAACCAAGAACTTGTCTTCGAAGGGCGCGGGGAACTAGGCTTCTTCAAACTGGAAAATGAGATCTGCAAAGAAAGAACTGACAACGAAGGTTTTTGTTGGCCTCCAAAACCAGAATCAACGACCTCTTTTTCTAACTAATTTGACACCAACCCAAACTAGATGTATTCTAGTTTAATTTCCAAGTCACGGGTATCCTCACATATTCCTCATGTCTCTCAAAAACTCCCACTTTCCCTCACCAGTAACCATCTGACTTCAACACTTAGAAAATTTCTGGGTCTCTCTTGACCCGAGAATGGGCTGCTTTTCGAGGGGATTTTGGGTGACTTCCCGATATCCATTTGGGACGTGTGACCTATGGTCGGAAAGCTCTTTGAATGTAGTTCCACTCTCTAGTTGAAGGTTTTGGCTAGTTTTGGCTCGAAGTTCACGAAAATCTCACTTTTCTCTCCATAAGCCAGTCTGAAACTTTTTTGGGTTCATTTTCTGTTTGAGTTGTGTTTGAGTGTGTGTTTTTGGAATGACCGTGAACTCTCCTCTTCTCATCTCATCCCTTTCTTTTTATCCCCCAAAAGAACGTGCTTCAGAGATCCTATCCACCAAATCCAACTAGATTTTTAGCCAGTGATTACCCACTTACCAAGCCTGCAAATTGAGTCTCTTCACCAACTCTGACTCTAAAATCATCACTTTGCAGCTGTTGTGTGAGCAGGTTTGACTGAGATTATCACGTGCCTTCAACAGCTTATCCCTATCAAATTTTTGTCCCTTTGCACTCCTAATGATGGTCTCACACCTCGACTAGAGTTCACGCTGATCGGCTAGCTGAGTAGGATATGGTGGGGCCACAAAGTTGGCTACTCAGTAGCCTTCAATGGAGACCAAATCATGGACCGGTTTTTGGAAGCTGATTTAAGTGCCTTAATCTATTAATTTGGTCGGAATTTTTCATCAATTTGAAATTTGAAGTTTATTAGTTTAAGATGATAATCAAAATCTGCAATTTTTCAAGCCCAATTTTGCAGGAAAGTCCCTCAAAACTAGCCATTTTCTTGCCAAAGAATGCTCGATTTGAGCCAATTTAGTCCTTTTGGCTTGATCTGATCAATTTTACCTTGCCCGTTTTCAATTTCAAGCTTGGTTAGGGGTAAAAATGATGATTTAAGGGCTTGGGGGCAAATTTTACAAATTTTGCGATTTGGTCCCCCAACTTTTGAAAATTGCATTTTGGCCCCAACTTGCTGGTTCATTTGTAATTTGATCCCTCAGGTCTCGGCTAGCTACACTCGAATCCTTGGCCCTTGCTTTTTCGTTTTTTTTAGAATAATAATTCCAAAATATTTGTGGAAAAACAAGTTCCAATTTTTCGAAAATGATTTTTGGGCAAAAAATTTAGGTGTCAACAGTAACCTGGGAGCATCGCACCACTATTATACGCGGGATGTTATGCTTCATGGGGTATGGGGCATGACAATAGCTCCGGGCTGGGATGAAGCGTCTTGTGGCCGGATGGGCGATGGGTGCAATAAATGGCGAACTTGATTGAGGGAGAGGGAGAAGGTCAAAGCCGTGGAAGGTAGAGGGGAGGTGGGGTCGGGGTGAACCGGCGACGGCGGTGACGAGGCGGCACGGCGTGGCGTGGGCGCCAAGGCGGGTGGGCTAGGCCGGACGGATGGCGCGGCACATCGCCGCTGGGCTACGAGTTGAGTTTCTCGGGCGAAGCGGCAAGCCAGAGTAGGAAGTAGAGGCCGCAGGCGAAGAAGGGAAGAAGAGGAAGAAGAAGAAGAAAAAGAGAGAGAGAAGAGGGGACAATGGGTCTGCATGGCAGAGAGAGAGGGGACGTGTGCATGGGGGCGCACGGCAGAGGGACGTGACCGGAGAGAGAGAGAGAGAGAGAGAGAGAGAGAGAGTCCAAATAATCATTGCGATCCAACGGCCCACATTTAAATCCAAAAACGATCTAACGATCCACGAAAATCCTAATTAATAAACTAGGAAAAAGGCCAACCGAAATTAAATAAAACACATTACGAGAGAGGTCTACTAGTCCAATTCCGCACCCGATCAAAAATCTACTTTTCACATATTCCGGGCAATATCGAGGTTGGCCACAATAATATCAACACCGTCCAATTAAATTCGTCTCGGAACTCCGAGAAATTCGACATCAAAGTTTGGGCTCTAAATAACGGCCAAATTCAATCGAGTGTGATTCTAGCGAAATCTCTAATTTAAAAATAATAACCAAGAGTGATCAATTCCCGGGCGAAATTTTAATATAAGCACACTGACGAATTATACGCTTTATAAATCCCAAAAATGAGCCGAAATTCGAAATGTCACAAAAACAATAACTAGGTAAACTACCCTACACAAGTTAAACATCATAAACAACGGATTAGATGTTATCTTACTCGTCTAACAATGATGACGACGCGAGGACGACAGTAACGACACGGGCTGTTCGTGGCAGCCTCGGCTTGACATGGTAAGCGACAAATGGCGGTGAATGGCACACGGCGATCTACGGGGCTCAAGGATGGTGGCATGGGGGGCTGGTGCATGAACGGCGGTGGTGGGTTATTCGGCCGAGAGAGAGGGGGAGAGAGAGAATAAGAGAGAAAGTGAAGAGAGAGAAAGAGGGTTTAAATTTAAATCAAGATCAATGGTTGAGATATGTTCTTGATGCCCAAGCAAAGATCAAGGGCTAAGATGTGTTCTCGATGCCCAAGCAAAGATCAAGGTCTAAGATCAAGTCTTGCTCTCCAAGTTCAATCCAAAGGCCAAGATTTAATTTAACAAAAAAGTTTCTAAAAGGGTAATTTAGCAAATAATTTTCGGTGGTCAATTCGTAAAAATTATGAGGCGATGTCCTATAGTTTAGGTGTGATATCCTTGAGCACTCGACACGCAAAATCAGATCATAATTTGTGGCTAAAATTAATCAATCGCAATTATAATTTATCTCGAATTAACGAGCGGTTGCTAGAAATAAATTCTTCGATAGCCTTTTTCCTTTGGTTAGTATTCCCTGGATGATCAGGCCAGGCGAGAATTAACTAATAGAGCATCGATAAAATCACCATTTCATAAATCACTAAATTTGATTGAATTTTTAGGATATCACACAGAGAATCTAGGACTGACATTAAAATTTACCTCAAAACAAAATGCTAACAATATGGCGTGCTATGTGTGAGCACCTGGGTGTGTCCAAAGTTTAAGTTGCATTAAATTTATGCTTATATCATGTAATAATTGAGATATTTGTTCTAACGCATGATTGCTTCGTGTCGGCATCACATGAAATGACGGAGTGACTTTTGCCGAACTCACAATTGTGCAAGTTTCATTCTCAATGGAGGAGAAATTACAGTGTAAGTCCTTGTGCTTTTGGGAGATCATTTTCGACCACTTTTTATTGTATTTTCGCTCAATTTCCTCAACTCTAGGATTTTTCAAATACTGTATTTAGAATTAGGCGATATTTTTTAAATGGATTTATGATTAGGTTTCGTTCACTTGAACAGTAACTTCTCTCGTTTTATTAGTTCATTTGTTTCCTAGATCTGTTTGAAATGACCTTTATTTTATTTTCTAGTTCCTTTCTTTTTTATAAATTTTACTTGAACAATAAACTTTCCTAGATCATATATTACTGTTTCCTTTTTTGAAATATGTCACTGTTTTGCTTTGCCTTTGCCAAGCTGCGGTTTTTGCCTACACCATATCATCTTTCATGACCCAGAGTGATTTGAACATCTAGTATGTTTTGCACTACGACTCCGTGTGTTTCACGAAAAAATGAATGATTTGGAAAATATATTTTTATTTTCATCGTTCATGAAAATGTTTAAATATAAATTATTGTCAATAATAAAAATATTTTTATAACTAATTATTTCAATCAATAGAGGCTATCATTTTCAGGAAAAAATTTTCTAAATCATTCATTTTTCACGAAATAAATGAAGCCTACATCTCACACTTTTAACCAATAATTCAATGGGGGATTTATGGGAGGGGGCTCATTTTTTTCATGTAAAAACTAGGCAGTCTAGTTTTTGTTGCTGTTGAAATGATTGTGTGGCAAGACAAGTCTTGGGGGTAATTTCTTGTCACCTTAAGTTGCTTTGACCCATGCTTATGTCAAACTCCTTACGTATGATCCTATTAAATTAGATGATGCGGCACATATTGAATATCAAAAGGTCACCCAAGAATGATTTTTAGTAAGTCAACAAATAACTTGCTACTAATATTGTCGATTGATATTAATCAATGACAACTGTGGGTATTGATTATATTGAGATTCTTTTCAATTTGTGAAAGTGCCTATAAACTACCAAGCATTTTGTACTTGAAGTGTCTCGAAGTGGCCATACAAAAACTTTATCAGAGACCAAATCAAATTGTCTCGAAGTGGCCATACACTTTATCAGAGACCTTGGCATAAAGTCCTTGTGAAAACAACTGCATAATTGCTTGGTAGGCCGAGGATTTGACGCCACCTCATTTTGCACTTATTAAAGACCTGCATAAAACATGTATCATATTTCCGAGTGCTTTCACCGAAAGCTACATGAAATCAGATTGGATCCCCATGCAAAAGCGTCCTAGCTTCGTCGACAGTAAACAAAGTTCAGAAAAACAAAACTAAAGCAGCAGGTAATGGCCTTCCAAATTACCAAAAAATGACATTAAGACAGAATTTTTTTTATTGAATATCTCCTTTTCTTTGTCTTTCGAGTAATTGTTATCCGCTAAAATAGGGGATAATTTCAAAAAAAAAATACAAATTTTACCTTGAGTGACAATTCCGGCTCGAACTTTTTTTTGTTTCAATAAAAAGCATTAACTTTTATTTGAGTCCCAAATCGCCCCCCTGTAATGTGAAATTTTCAAATTGTTCGGATCAGATTTGGGATTTAAGTGAAAAGTTAGTGATTTTTTATGAAATAGAAAAATGTTTTAGTTAGAATTGTCACTCAAAGTAAAGTTGGTATTTTTTTTTTTGGACTTGGGCCCTAAAATTAGAAAGAAAATCTTCAGGAGATAATCTTGTCATGAAATGGTCTTAATTAGACTGGACCATGTTTCTGGATGCTTTTTTCTTTTCTTTTTTCATCGACGCTAAAGTCACGTTCACGGATGAGCCAAAAAGAAAATAAATGACATCATCCTTCAGTTTCAGTTCAATAAGTGACGTCTTTTGTCCGCAATCAAAAGGGAGAGGGCGTCTCAACTCGAATCACACGATAATATATTCCCTTTCGGCAAGAAATTTCTTAATCAAGCCTTTGTTTTTGGTTGACAATGCGAGACAAAAATGCAGAAAATCGACACAATCTCTCCTTAGCATCCGAGTTCCGATTGCATATAGTTCTGAAATTTTCCTACGAATGCCCCCACTTTTTTTTTTTTCCTGTTTTGCTTATGAACTCTGTTACAAGGTTGAACACCTATCAGACCTTCCCACAAGTTTGTTGAACCTTGGAATTAAGCATGGCCCAAAATTGATATTATTACCAGATTTATCGAACTTGAAATTCCTAAAGAATTGGTTCTCGCATCATACTGTTTAGATTCGAATCACGCCCTTCGACCTAGAGGTGGCCACGGGCCGGTTTTGGCCCGGAACCGGGTCGGTCAAACCCGGGACCGGCCCATTGACCGGGCCTGCGGTTCCGAACCGGAACCGGCCCGTGGCCTACGGGCCCGGTTCCGGTTCTAGAAAATTTGGAACCGGCCCGAAACCGCTGGTTCTGGGCTCGGTTCCACCAAAAAAAAAAAAAAGAGAAATCTGCAGCAGGCGGCAGCGGCCTCGACCTCGCCCATTGCTGGCGAGGTCGAGCCCTCGCCCGATCTGGCGAGGCCGGGCTCTCGCCCAGCCCCTGGCGAGGGCAGCCCTCACCCAACGCCGGGCGAGGGGCGGCCCGCGCCGAGAGCGGCGACCTCCGGCTGGCCCCTGCTATGGCCGGCGGAGGAAGAAAAAAAAAAAAAAGAAAATTCTGAACCGGCCGGTTCATACTTGGTCACGAACCGAAACCGCCGGTTCCGAACCGTGGCCATGACTACTTCGACCTCTCCGAAATCGGAGGTGTTAGTTGAGGGAGTTGGACTGAATTTCGAGCTTGTGCAGTAGAAGAGGAATCAGTGACGAGACGATCCATAAGTCACCGCTGGAGCCATGGCCCCATAGATCTAATCCCTCGACAACGATTCTCAAGTTCATCATCATCACGGGCCTTTTGGGTCGAGATTGGGAAGCCATTACTGAAGTCACAACTCAGGAGGATTTCGGAGTTGGAGAAAGCGATCGGCAGTGAATAATAGTGTCAAAGAGGGAGCTGATGCAAAGCGACGGATCAGGCTTGAGGAGGAAGATAGGAAAAAAAAGAAGAAGAAAGAAAGTAAAGAAAACAAATGGAAAAGGAGAGAAGAGAAAAAAAGAAAATGAAAAAGAAAGAACAAAAGAAGACTTGACAAAAATGCGCCTGGCCGTGAATAAGAGTTTTTCATCCAGTGAGTTCGGATATTTATTTGAGACTAAATTAGTCACTTCAGGTCCTTATTTAAAATAATATCCACTTTAAACCCCCTTTTTAAGAAAATTACGCCACTTTAGGTCCTTATTTTTCTTGATACATGTCACTAATGAAAATAATTGAATTTTTTTGGATCTCGTGACCAACGGGAAAGACATGATGATGCGGCAAAAATTTTGAGGGGCCATGACAAAAGGAACTCCTGAACGTCTCATGGTCTTGACCATACATTTTGGCTTGATCAATGAACTTTCAACGTAGAAAATTTATTAGCAGGGACGAAAAATATATCGTCATTGCTGGTTCAGCAATCTACCAGGAGATGCGGCCCAAAGATACGGCATCACTACGGGATAAGTATTTGAGAGCATCGATTAAATTTACATATAAGTAACGCTTATCAAACAAGTCAATGTATCGATTGATTTCTTAATCAGCTTCATGATGGTCATCAGTATAATAAAATCCAAAAAGAAAAAAATATAAATCATCAGTGAAGGTATACAGTTAATTTAGTGTTTAAGATTAAGTAACATGATAATACTAACTTACATGAAATGAGTATGTTAAATGTGTAGGTTGATTTTTTGTTGAGTCATTAGGTCCCGTGCACGAAATGGGTCTCATTCTAGTTATGATGTAGAATTTTAGTATGTTTTTTTTTTTTTGGTAAGAAGAATTTTAGTATGTTGATATCTGAAGTTTCCAACATCAAATGAAAGTCCATTGAAACTTCACAAACTGAATAAACAAAAGACTAAGCTAGAACGAGTTTCGGAGTTTGCTCGGGTTAATGTGTAAATCTTGTGAATTGATATCGATAGTTTGGAAAAACAAATTGCATGGAGTGCATTCTAGAATTTTCATGGTGCACACGCCAATATTAATGTTACGTAACTTTTTCCCATGAGATCTACAACTTCCACAGTTTTATATAGTTTGTTTACCTTCTAAAACAACATGAAAACATTGAAAAGTAATCAATTAGGTGATTGTTACAGTGGAAATTGATGACATCCTTTGTTGCTAGACCATCGTTCTCTCTAACTTGGCAGGGTGTGTCATGCATATGGACCTTATAATATCACCTGTCTGTCATGTGGAGTTGCTGATGGATTCATCTTGTACCTGATTCCAATTTTAGATGTGATTCTAACATTAAAATCCAATCCCTGAATGGACCAGGGACAATGTGGATTGTTCGATGCATAATGGGGAAAATGTTAAATTGTGCACAATGCGTGGTCGAAAATATGTTTTCATATTATTTGTAAAAGCGTGTTGAGTAAAACTCCTACTGATATTGAAGTTGACAAAACATTTCATGATAATTGTAAATCTGATACTTATTCTGAACCATCTTATTTCAGGAATATATGTTCTTGGAAGCTTAGAAGGAAGTTTTTCAGATTTTACAAGCTAGAAAAATTATCTAAGTTCTGAGATATTTTTCAGACGCAGAAATGATTCGGACTTTATAAGTTCTTAAAGACCCACAAAATCTAAAGTTTTGAGATTCAGACTCAAAACGAGAAAATTCAGAAGCAAACGCATAAGCTAAAATTTTTCAGAAGCTGACGCGTAAGCTGAAATTTTTCAGAAGCAGGCGTAGAAGATGAAATCTTCAGAAGCAGACGAAGACGCAGTAATTCTTCAAACGCAAAACTCAGAACGAAAAACATAACAGCTAGTGATCTGGCATGGATTTCATAGAAGGAAAGTTTTGATTAGTTCAATCTTAATTAAATTGATTGACAATCAAATACTACGACAAGAATGCATTACAACGGACAAAACTCTACTTATGGAAACCAAGATTCTGATTGTATGGGCGACCAGAATCAGCGGGATTCAGAATTTGTCATCCAACGGCTACTCAATCCTTATTATACAAATCTGTCCAAGGTGAAGATTGGAAGATGATCCTCTGCAAGTTGTCCAACGGCTAGTGTAGATGTAGAGGAGTATTTAAGGAGATCACGAGCAGCAGAAGAGATAGATTCAAGAATCAACAAGTCCAAAGTCTGAGCATACTCCAATCAGTTCTCTTGTCGTTCTGAACTTAAGATTAAGATCTTGAGGGTTACTTTGTGAAGAGTGTTTGTGTAAGATAGAAAGTCCTATCATACACGAGAGTAATATCACTCAGAATCTGTAAATTTCTCTTGATTATTTAGTGAAATCCAGCTGGTAGGCTGTAAGCGTGGGAGAGTGGACGTAGACTTGCTATAAGCCGAACCACTATAAACTTGTGTGCAGATTCTCTATTCCTTATCTCTTACTTTACATTCTGCACATCAGAACATTTCCCATATGATTTGACTTGAATCTGAATTTTATTCAAACTCTTTTGTTATTTGTTTTATTTCCGCGCAAATATCAAAAATCTATTTAGGATCACCTATTCACCCCCCTCTAGGTGACCCTTGCTAGCAACTTCAAATCGAAGCTTAAATTTGGCATTACTTTTAGATTCAGTCAGAGCCATTAATACCAAGTCTGTCCAATTTGTATCTCTTGATTAACGTCGCGCAAAGAGCGGAAACACAAACCCTGTCGAGCAGTATAAATAGATTGCTGATGGCAAACAGCATATAGGCCCTCTTAAATGTTTCTATAGCAAGAAGATCTTCAAAACGATTCTATGGCATTCTTGTGCTACAATTCTAGTCACACGACTAATTGTGAGCTGCATCCAACTATTGTTCATACTTGTCTCACCCAAGTTTGGATCAAACTTCAACTGGTAAAAATTGAATTCCCCTTCAATGGTTTGAAGATCCAATAGGCACGTGAATACAATAATTAAAGGTCTTCATCAATCTTTCACCAGCACATCTTGCCACGATTGAACTCCCCAAGTTTTAGTGAAGGGTTAACATACATAATAACATCATGAGGAAAACAACAATAATTAAAGGTCCTCTTACCATCTCGTGACAAAAACGTGATAACTAAAGAAGTTACGAATACGATAGGACTGACATAAGTGATATTGACCTATTTTTTGCTGACATACCACAAGTGAAGATATATCTTAGAACAACAAGCGAAGATCTGAATCAAAAGTCAATTGCTTCAAAATAGCAATGGACTGCTAAATTTTGTGTCTATCATATAAGTTCAATATGTAAATTTGACGGAAGAAACGTGGTAAATACAATATTCACTAATCTTACATTAGCCACTAAGATCAACATTAAGCAAATAGTACGTGCATACGTTATAAGAGGTAGAATAATGCTGTTGATATTTCCTTCTCTCTCCTCAACTGCAAAAAAAAAAGATTTTTAAATTATAGCCTTCAAAAAAATTTGGACAATGACGTGAATCCAAACTGAAAACACAATTCTACATATACAAAAAATAATAGTACTTTACCAAAAAAAAAAAATAATAATAGTACGTTCCTTTCTAGATGGTGAAAACATTGTTGGAAGCCCTACGGGAGCTTTCATAATAATGACAAAAAAAATGCAAAGCAATCTGAGATAAACTACCAAATATGTGTGGATTGCAAACTGAAGGTTGGACAACACTCCGAATTATGATGAACACTCATAACCAACAAGTCGATAAACATGAAAGCCGCCTCATCTTTCGCTTGTCTTTCTTTTCTTCCCCTCTTTCTTCCGGGACTTTCCGTTGCTGGTACTTGTGGCCTACAAACAAATTTTCTCCTTAATTTCGGCAGTTGAGAATTGTTACTGAGCACTCCTCTAGTACTTTCCAATTGAGTACATTAAGGAAACTTCTCAATGACCCGCAATCCATAAATCTCAATGTTTTGAGAGCCTGTAGTTCATGCAGGCCCTCAACTGCCAGAAGCTCATCGCATCCTTCAATTACCAAGGACTCCAGCTTTTTCAAATCCGATAGATCATCTAAACTTTCAATCTTGGGACACTTGTCTATTTCCAATTGCTCCAAAGACTCCACCGAACCAAGACCTTGGATCGCAGTTAGATTTGGGCAATTGATCAGCATCAACCGCTTCAACCTCTTCAACCTTGAAAGACCAGCAAATTCCTTGAGGAGTTCTACCCGTTCCACTATGAATTCAATCAACTGTTCAAGCCCATTGACTTGGACTTCCTTCGACATTCATAAATGCGCAAACGTGTCAAGTTTTTCAAGCTGCAACCAAATGACAAACTGGTTATGGATTCATGATATTCAAGTGACAATGTTGACAGAGACGGTGGAAGGAGCGTGAGGGATTGTAGGCATGGACCATCTTGTGAGAACAAAGGATTGTTCTCACCCTGACCACAGAAGGCCAAATCCACCAATTTAGTTAGGTTTGAGAGATCCGAGACCCACCACAGCAAACTTGGTCCGAAGCTTAGCCTTGTCAAACTTGTGGGAAGCTCAGGCAATAGCTCAAGTCCAATGCAATTAGATAATTCCAATTTCTCCAGGCAAGGAAGTAGTTTGATTGTCACTGGAACATTTCTAATATGGGTTGATTCCAATGCAAGGACTCTCAAAAGCGATAATTCCCGAATGTCCTCGGGAATTTCCCATGTTAGAGAGCGGCAACCCATGGCATGTAGCTCTTCCAACTCTTTTAGCGCGCGATAATGCTCTGTGGTAGCTCCGTTATTGAAGAATACGAAATATTGATTACTTTTAATCTACTCAGGTCTCCGATAGATTCAGGTAACCATAGACATTGCGTTCTTGAGACATCCAACTCGAGTAGCGATTCCAAGTTCCCAATTGATCCAGGGAGTTCCCTTATTTTAGTACCCGATATGACGAGAGATTTAAGTTTCTGTAGGTTCCCAATAGAACTAGGAAGTTCATTGATTTTCGTAGATCGCAATTTAAAGTACTGACAAGTGCTTTTGGTTACCAATAGAGTCGGATAATCTCTTGATGGCCATATATGAGAGATGCAACTCTACTAGTGATGCCACTCTCTCAAATGATTCGGGCAGCTTCTTCACCATTTTGCATCTATTTAAATGCAAGTACTCAAGCTTCTCCAATCGTTCGATACCTTTGGGCAACTCAGTAAGTTTTACACACTCGTTCATGCTGAAGTAAATGAGGCACTGAAAGCTTTTCGAGGGACCTATCAACTTCAGCCAAATTACTGCAATCATTTAGGATCGATCTCTCCAAACTCGTATAATGAGAAAAGTCTGGAGTCCTGGTCATGCAGATGCAACCTGTGAGATCCAGAACTTTAAGCTTCTTGGCAACCTGTTACAGTAGCTAAAAGAGAGTAAAGGGAAAATTCCCTGCAAATTTAGAGGCAATAAATGGTTGTGCTGGAACTTAGACGTAATTGGGTTGACTCATTTTCCTCATCTAACTCACATAGATCCGTTCATTTAGTACTAAAACCTATCCAACCTAGTCCACGTACATCCACCTATATATCAATTCAATACAATCTAATTTAGTGGTCTTGATTACGTGACCAGCTTAGTCAGCTTAGTTTTACTTGTGAAATGACCTCGATTAATCCATTTATGAGCCATTTTATTTACAACAAGTTGTTGCCTATATAGTTATGGTATAGTCAATTTTAGTTAAAAACATAAAAAGTGTGTGAGACAATTCAATGGAGATGAAGATAATAATGATGGACGGTACCTTAATTTGAATCCATCCAGCCCAGTCTTCTGTGATGGCACCATAAGATAGTTGGAGAACTACAAGATTGCATGGATGGAAATTGATGGCCAAGAGCTTTGGACAACACCAATACCAAGACATGTATCTTAACTCTGAAAGCTGATTCTCAAAGTCTCCATCTAATTGTCCCCCATATAGTCTGAGGAACCTTAGGTTTGGAAGCCTTGAAAACTCTTTGCTTGTGTAGGTTTTAATGCAACTTCTTCTAAGTAGATTGCTTCAACACCCTCCTTTCGCTGTCATTTAATGGTAAAGTAGCAAAAGAGTAAATGAAAATGTTTTTGAATCTCTCTCTGCTAAAAAGGGCTCTGATTAATAAATGAAATATTGAGAAAATTCTAAAATCCGATGGTCGAATGTATCATCTCAGCTCTTCTGTTTTTATGATATTATTGGCAGTCTCTGGAACCCACAACTTGCTTTGCTTGCTTGGCGTACCTTCGCAGATGATTTTCCTCCCGAGATCTCTCAATTGGTCATGCATCCAAAATTTGTTGTCATCAGTTATCTTTATCAAGGACATGCAAACAAGGACATCAATAGAATAATTTGGCCCATATCCACAATCTTTCCACATGTAGATTGCATTCATCTGGATTTTATTCAGAAAGAGACATGTGATGTCAAGAAAGATCTGTTTTTACTCGTGACTCAGGGCATTGTAGCTGATCTTCAGCTTATCCTCGACCCTCTCATTTGGTATTACCCTCAGATCGTCTAGTACATCCATCCACAAGGCTTTCTTTCGACGATAAAGTAATGAGCCTATGACTTTGAGAGCCAAGGGAAGTCCTCCGATCGTAGAAACTACTTCTGTTGACAAACTGACATAATCATCTGGAGGAGGATTTCTTCCAAAAGCATGTCTATTGAAAAGGTCAAATGATTGAACGGAATCCAATGGCTTCACTTTATACTCCAAAGTTTGGTTGGGTAATACAGCAAGGCTTCTATCCCTAGTTGTCATGATAAGTCTACTTCCTGAGCGAACGAAATGTGATTGATGGCGAGTTTCTCAAGTTGTTCCTTATTATCTACGTCATCGAGAACGATCAAGACTTTCTTGTTAGAAAGTAGCTTTGTGATCACCTTGATCCCATCGTCAACATCATTGATTTTTTCATGAAAACTTGAACCAAACATCATAGATAATAGTCATTTCTGTAAAGTTTCGGGGGACTTGAGCAATGTTTCTCGAACATCTTTTGTCAAGCCCCGAACCCCATCGAGCCCACGACATCCCTCTCCTTGGTCGGAAGAGTGTGACGTCCCAAAATAACGTCGCCGACCAAACGATCCATCAGAGTTAAATCGCGGCGGAAGCAATCAAAAATCCCAGACATTAAAATTGGAGAACACCAGGAAAGAACAAATCGTCAAACCACCAAGCATATATTACACTTCCAAATATTTACATCATCCGTCAATACCAATCACAAAATAATTTATAAGCACACCGAACTATAAACTCCAAACCACCAAAATATCAAGATTAGCACTCTAGGTCAGCACTATCCAAAAATGGGGCGCATCCTCCTCCCAAAACTATCCCCCACGCTCTCTCGAAGGCGTCCACTCTGACTCACTGTCCTCGGCATTACCACCTGAATCCTCCGCAATTGTTTGCTCACCTAACGACTCCGAGTCGACCTCAATCTCGACATTCAGGCGGGGGCTCAGAAATGGTTTGGTTGAAACAACCCTGAGATCACATCTCAATAAGTCACAACCTAAGCCCCACCTAGGCTATCACGTAATTCCAGACACATCCAAACGCGCAACCAAACAACCACACAACTAGCAATCAAACATTCACATATACTTGGACTCTCTACATATGCACCATGCACGTTAGCCCACAATCCCAATATACAATTCTTGTACACATGCCATCACACACATTCCACATATCAATATACATGCCAATCATACCACAACAATACATCACAGCCGCGCGCGTGCTTCGATTATAAAGCAAAATCCACTTGGGCACGTCCTATACCATTCCTAGCAGATTTTACCCCATAATCGCGCAACTGCATCACGCGATACAAACATACTCGCACACTAACTCACACCATGTATCACTTTCACAATCCTCATGTCAAGCCAAATCCCGCTCGTTCTCAACCTTTCCACCATTACCGCGCCCGCGTAAAATGCATCAGGCCAACGGTCTTCTGACCTCGTCAGGCATCGTCACCCCGTCAGGCAGGGCATCATCACCTCGTCAGGGACGACATCGTCCCACGTAAATGAACACGCCTTAGGACGGAATCCTACACACACTTTCCTTCTACCGCGCCAGCGTAAAACGCATTAGGCCAATGGTCTTCTGACCACGTCAAGCATCGTTACCCCATTGGGCCGGACATCGTCACCTCGTTAGGGATGGCATCGTCCCGCGTAAACGTATACGCCTCAGGACGGAACCTACTCCGCATAAACGTACACGCCTCAAGGTACCACTTTTCCCATCAATCCTACATTCCCGTACCTTCGTTCCACACTGTCCACACGCACCACACGGTCACACACAAATTCACATCTCGCAGGCACTTTTCACAATTACTTATCCTCATCACGGAACACCACACAAACACCCAAGCTTGGCACGCGAACTCAATGCGCAATCACGCCACCACGCCTCGCAGCCACACAATCACATATACGAGCTCATTCAAGTATCAAACTATCCGTCAAAATGCCACGATAACAACGAATAATTCTTGAGAGAGAGAAAAATCGAGAATATATAAAATCGGGTCCAAACTGAGCAGTTGTGCAGTGACAAAAATCCATTTGAAATAAATAGTAAACCAACTTCAAAGATTCTGAAATTTGGATATGTTGTACAAACAATCTTAATAAACATTTTTCGTGAAGAACTCGAAACCCAGTTCCAACTGTAAACACCTCGTTTTAACACTCAAAGTCAGACGAAATCCGGTTCGCTCAGACAGCCCCTCAAGCCATCAAAATACAACTCATTCGGTACCCAAATAATTTTGAAAAACCTTGAAATTTTTATATGTTATAGCCACAAAAGTCCCCAACAATTTTTGTGAAAGAAGTATTTTGAAAATAGGTCTGGAAAAATTTATAAAAATTCGAACAGATCCAAAGGTCGGGTGAACAGTAAATCGGGCAGACCCATTTCGGTCCAAAGATGGACTTCCGAATGGCCTCAAATGATTTCCAAAAATTCTCAAATTAACTTATGTTGACCTCAAGATGTTTTTTTTTTTTTGGTAAGGTAAGAATATGTATAACTTTTCAAACACTAAGTACAACCTAAGCCCAAACCAACTCAAGACCATATTATGACATATTAATGTCCAAACAAGGTCAAGAGGGTTCAGCAGGAGCTATACACCAAGCCGAAGGACAGCAAAGAACAAGCAAAACAAAACCAAAAAAGCAAAACCAGCCAAGCCAACCGCAGGATGGAGGGCGATGTCCATAACTCCGTAATCCGCTGTAGGAGACACCGGAACAGCCGGTATCAGCACTAACCAAATATGGAAGACGGAAGGTCCCACTTTCTCTGTAAGATGCGGTTCCTATATGTGTCATCAACTCTCCCCATAGAGATAGCCTTGTCCTTGACGACTTTGATAAGGTGTTTACGCATGCCAGGGATGAAGATGCTCTTGCTTCTGAATATCGCATTGTTCCTTTCGGTCCAAATACTGTGACATAAAGCTCCAAAGGAAAATCTAGATATGCGGTTAGCAAACGATGAACCACCGTATACTTGCATCGCCCACATAATATGTTCATTACATGGACGATTGCGCTAGGGAAGATTGCATTTTGTCACCCAAAGAGACGCCAATCTACTGGTCGAGGTACATTAAAAAAAGAGATGGTTGATTGAGTGTGGAGTAGAACCATAAAAAGCGCACAAGGCATCGTCAATCCTGTGATTTTGTAACAGGAATACCTGGGTAGGTAACCGGTTAAGAGATATCAGCCAAAGGAGGAATGCATGCCGAGGTGCTATATGGCAGTCCCAAATAAAGACATGCCACAGGGTTGGATGCCATGTCCTGCGGATATGATTCCAAGCACTAGTAACAGAAAATGTTTTAGATGGGTGGGGAGTCCAGACAAAGTTATCCACTGAGCCATCCAAACTAGTCGGAGGTGCATCCATCCAGCTCAAGATAGTAGCAAGAGTGTTAGAATGTTGCCAAGAACCATCGAGGAAAGACCGGACTGTAGCCTCCCGAAGAATGCGAGACTGGTAAATCTCAGCATTACTGAAGTGCTGGTAAAGTGGGCCCCTACTGTGCCACCAGTCAAACCAGAAGGAGATTGAGCGCCCATTTCCAATCTCCCACCTGAAAAAAGATTGGGCTGTGACACGTATATCCAGGATTTTCTTCCAAGTCCACGAGCAAAACGTGGGTTTGGACACAACCCAAAAGTTAGCTTTCTTTAAAAATGCGGAGTGAACCCATTTACACCACAAAGATTCTTTGTCTGAAAGAGAAGCCAAATGTGTTTCAAGATCATAGCATTATTGTAATCCAAAAGTCTATGAATGCCTAGGCCACCTTCCTCTTTGGGTAAGCAAATAGCATTCCATGCTACCTTAGCTCCACTAACTCCAAGGTCAGGACCTTTCCAAAGGAACTGCCGTAGAACAGCCTCAACACTAAATAATACTGATTTGGGCAGAGAAAAGATAGTGGCCCAGTAAACTTGAATGGAATGCAATACCGACTTAATGAGCTGTAGGCGACCAGCAAAGGAGAGAAAGCGTTGAGACCAGGATCGAGCACGAACAGTAATGGACTCAATCAAAGCTTTACAATCCTCCTTGCGCAATCTAGTTGATATAACAGGCACACCTAGGTATCGAAATGGTAGTGTGCCCCGCTGGAATCCAAGGCATTGGGTTATCTGGTCATGCAACGTTTGGGTTCCTCCCGAGATAAAGATGTTACTTTTTGCATTATTCGGTCTTAACCCCGACCAAGCAGAAAACAAGATGAGGGATTCCTTTATTAATTCAACTGACCTCAAGTGGCCTTCTGAAAACAGCAGCACATCATCCGCGAAGAATAGGTGTGATAGTCGAGTCTTGTTGCATCGCCAAAACCAGCGGAATTCCGGCGTATCAGTTTTAGCCTTCAGGATGCTAGAGAAAACTTCCATAACTAGTATGAAAAGGTATGGCGATAATGGGTCTCCTTGGCGAATGCCCTTAGAGCTCTCAAAATAGCCATGCAATTCTCCGTTAATGGAGATCGAGAATTTTGGTGTCGACACACAATCCATAACCAGCTTAATAAAGGAAGGGGGGAAGTTGAAAGCCATCAACACCTTTTCTAGGAAGGTCCAATCCACTGTGTCATAGGCTTTTTGAAAATCCACTTTTATAGCACACTTGGAAAGGTAGGGTCGGTGGTGGAAGTCAGCAAATAATTCTTGAGCTAGCAAGATGTTATCGCTTATCCTGCGTCCTTTAACAAACGCCGTTTGGGCGGGACCAATCAGCGTTGGGAGGACACGCGCTACCCGCCTAGCCAAGATTTTGGAGATGCACTTATATATAGTATTGCAGCAAGCAATAGGACGGAAATCCGACATAACTGAAGCGTTTGGGGATTTCGGGACTAGAGTGAGAATGGTGCTGTTGATCTCTTTAAGAAGACATCCTGACTCAAAGACGCTTCTTACCGCCGCAAGAGTGGAGGGTCCAATGATCTCCCAGCTAGTTTTGAAAAACTCAACATTGTAGCCATCCGGACCTGGGGCTTTTCCTTAGACCTCAAGATGTTGGGAACAACTTTTATGAAGAAAACTTTCTCAAATTCGGCCCATAAAATTCTCTACAAAAATAGCAAACCAGGTGGGTACAGTAACCGCGAATCTGTGATTCACCCCGAACATCACGGATTCAAACTCGAACCGATTTCTACTGAATTCCAACCGCCTAAACTCATTTCCCGACGTCTAATCCAACCCGCAACAACCGCTAACAGCCATACTCAGCCACCAATAACCACGATCAACCACCAAAAACCATTATCAACATCTTAATCAACCTCTAAATCCCCTAAACCACACCCGAACGAGTCCAAAAATACCTGACGTCCTAAATAGGGATTAGATCGTGACTTACTTGGTTCTAGACTAAAGCAGCTAGAACGTAGCGCGGCGGCAAATGGCGGGGACGGTGGTGGACGTCGACGCGGCTTGGCAGTGGCGAAGGCAAGTGGCAACGACGGCGGTTCGGCGATGGGGCTTCACGGTGGGGGAGAGTTCGGGAGGGAGAGAGAGGAAGAATTTGGTGGGGAGAGGGGGTTGTCGTAGAGGAAGAATGAGAGGAATGAGGAGAGAGAGAAGGTTTATTAACTTAAATAGTCAAACTTTGATCAAACTTTCCAAATTCCAATTTTGCCCCTCCTTACTTAGCCAATATTCTCCTAAGCCAAAATGTCCATGGGCATTTTGGTCCAATATTTTGGGGCTGATATTTATCCACAATTAATCCCCAAATTTAATTTTCAAAATTCCTAAAATTCGGAATACCCAAAAATAGGCCTAGGAGCAAAATCGTAATTTTTCAGTTCCAGGCCGAATTTTCATTTTTCGACCATACCAACCCCAAATATCATTGGCCACACTAAAATGACGTCATCCTCGTAAAAATAGTCGCGCACTACCCCGAGAATCGACATCTAAGTCCGGATCCAATTTCACGATCAAAATCGCCCAATCTCAATTTTAGGGTCTCTCACTAACGGGCGGCTGTTTAGGGATTACGCGTATCGACCTAAGGTTATTCGAGTCATGGCGACCTTGATCGTCACCGAAGGTCGACTCATGATCGAATTCTGAGGTCCACGTATATTTCCCTAGGTACCCATTCCCCAAATGTTAGTATTCCGAGAATGATCAGTTCCGGACGAGACTTACTAAAATGAAATGAGAAATAACATCTATTTCATTGATTCCGAAAATAGGTCGAAATTCAGGATGTTACAACTCTTCCCCCCCTAAAAAATTTTGTCCTCGAAATTTACAACTCAACCAATTCCTCACACAAATGGGTGTATTAACGTCGTATGGCCTCTTCACTTTTCCAGGTCATACTTTTTGTCCCGTGATATTCCCACATAACTTTAACCATCGGGATCGTCTTGCTCCTCAAAACTTGTCTTTCCGATCCTTGGCAAGGGATACTTACCCATTACTGCCCTTTGTATAACTAGCCACTCCATACCCACTATTACATTCAAATCCTACATCTCTAGAATCGCTAATCAGTTCTTTCTTTCCCATGACCAGTTACAATCTTGCAATCGGGTACCCCAACGAAACTAAAATCTCGTCAATCAAGGAAGCCATAACCTGCCACAATTATAAAATATAATATTCCTACCTAGACAAGGTCTAGTCCCATGTCTTCTACCACACAACTGGCATACATCATCCTGATAACGATTCGGCTTTCCAATATTCCTTCTAACGGAAGGAACAAAATGCTGATCCTCCGTCATCGGTCTCTTCCCAAGATTCTGATTGTCTCTCGCCGAAACGTATCTCGATCTAGAAGCAGCGTCTTTATCCGCTAAATCCCGCTTTATTGCTTGAACCCGATCATATATCTCATTATAGTCTCTCAAATTCAACGGAATCATCTGACTATGGAGGCTCAATTTCAAACCATCTCGGAACCTCCGAGCTCTATCCCATGGATCATTCACCATCCTAGGGGCAAACTTAGATAACCTCGTGAACTTAGCCTCATACTGGTCCACTGTCCTTTGCCCCTGGCAAAGCCTCATAAACTCCACCAACTCCTGTTCCTTGGCACTCTTAGAAAAATACTTATTATTAAAAGTCTCCACAAACATCGCCTAAGTCTGGGCGGTACCAGTTGGGAATACTCTTCTTTTGGTGGCTTTCCACCAATCACTCGTATTCCCCTAAAGCTGATACACCGCCAATGTCACTTTCGCCTCATCCGTACATCATAGTACATCAAAAGCCTTTTCCAACTCCTCTACCCAAAGTGACGCAACCACCAAATCACCTCCACCATCAAACTTAGAGGGCTTTAACTTCAGAAACTGTTCAACCAGCTGATGCATTAGTCGAATCGCATTTACATGCCCCCAATTTCCATTGTTGCCATTGAGGGCAACAACCACAGCGGCCTCAACTGCTTGGGCGATAATGGCATCTCGTTCCTGAGTCTGCCTACCCATCAGAACCCTAACCTCCTCGAGGGCCCTTATAACTCCATCCATTTGAGGATTCGCTATAACTCCATCCATGTGATCTACTGCAGCTCCAGCATCAACTCCAGGGTTTTCTCCAGGTCTGGCCTCAACTTCGGGGTTCTCTACAGGCCTAGCATCAATTCCAAGATCCTCTATCGCTCTGACTCGAGCACCACCTCGACCTTTGGCTCTTCTGCCGGCACCCCTTCAAGCACCTCTTCCCTGGCTGCTCATCGTCCCAGCTTTCTATCACTCTCCTATTTGCTATAATTCCATCTAGGAATTAAAGGCTTAGGCCAATTAACCCAGTCTAGTCCTAGGCAGTGAGTTGACACAGTAATCCACTTAGCAGGCAATCAATCACACAGCACCAAACCACATCAAAAGGGTTCGTGCACTTACCTCAAGTCCAAACATACCTGCATTCCAATAAAACATCCAATTCACTCAACAAGCACAATAGTCTGGAAATACATGTAGCCATAGACACACTATGGTTCACTAAGGTCTCCCTAACTAACTACAGCTATCCTAGGTCTCCACTCCTTATCACTCCAAGCTTTGATCGACTTAAATTGAGCTGTCCTTACTCTGATACCAATTCAACAAAGGATGTCACGCCCTGAACCGCATTGAGCACGCGACATCCCTCTCCTCAGTCAGAAGAGTGCGACGTCCCAGGAATAACGTCGCCGACCAAACGATCCATCAGAGTTAAATCGCGGCGGAAGCAATCAAAAATCCCGAACATTAAAATTGGAGAACACCAGGAAGGAACAAATCGTCAAACCACCAAGCATATATTACACTTCTAAATATTTATATCATTCGTCAATACAAACCACAAAATAATTTATAAGCACACCGAACTGTAAACTCCAAACCACCAAAATATCAAGATCAGCACTATCAAAAAATGGGGGGCATCCTCCTCCCAAAACTATCCCCCCATGCTCTCTTGAAGGCATTCACTCTGACTCACTGTCCTCAGCATTACCACCTGAATCCTCCGCAATTGTTTGCTCACTTGACGATTCCGAGTCAATCTCAATCTCGACATTCAGGCGGGGGCTCTGAAATGGTTTGGTTGAAATAACTATGAGATCACATCTCAATAAGTCACAACCTAAGCCCCACCTAGGCTATCACGTAATTCCAGACACATCCAAACGCGCAACCAAACAACCACACAACCAGCAATCAAACATTCACACATACCTGGACTCTCTACATACGCACCATGCACATTAGCCCACAATCCCAACATAAAATTCTTGTACACATGCCATCACACACGTTCCACATATCAATATACACGCCAATCATACCGCAGCAATACATTACAGCCGCGCACGTGCCTCGATTATAAAGCAAAACCTACTTGAGCACGTCCCATACCATGCCTAATAGATTTTACCCCATAATCGCGCACTGCATCACGCGATACAAACATACTCGCACACTAACTCACACCATGCATCACTTTCACAATCCTCACATGTCAAGCCAAATCCCGCTCGTTCTCAACCTTTCCACCACTACCGCGCCCACGTAAAATGCATCAGGCCAACGGTCTTCTGACCTCGTCAGGCATCGTCACCCCGTCAAGCAAGGCATCATCACCTCGCCAGGGACGGCATCGTCCCACGTAAATGAACACGCCTCAGGACGGAATCCTACACACACTTTCCTTCTACCGTGCCCGCGTAAAACGCATCAGGCCAACAGTCTTCTAACCACGTCAGGCATCGTCACCCCGTCGGGCCAGAGATCGTCACCTCGTCAGGGATGGCATCGTCCCGCGTAAACGTACACACCTGAGGATGGAACCTACCCCGCGTAAACGAACACGCCTCAGGGTACCACTTTTCCCATCAATCCTACATTCCCGTACCTTCATTCCACACTCTCCACACGTACCATACGGCCACACATACACACGGTCACACACAAATTCACATCTCGCAGACACTTTTCACAATTACCCATCCTCATCACGCGCGAACATCACATAAACACCCAAGCTTGGCACGCGAATTCAATGCGCAATCATGCCACCACACCTCGCAGCCACACAATCACATATACGAGCTCATTCAAGCATCAAACTATCCCTCAAAATGCCGTGATAACACCGAATAATTCTTGAGAGAGAGAAAAATCGAGAATATATAAAATCGGGTCCAAACTGGGCAGTTGTGCAGTGATAGAAATCCATTTGAAATAAATAGTAAACCAACTCCAAAAATTCTGAAATTTGGATATGTTGTACAAAACATCTTAATAAATATTTTCCGTGAAGAACTCGAAACCCAGTTCCAACTGTAAACAACTCGTTTTAACACTTAAAGTCAGACGAAATTCGGTTCGCTCAGACAGCCCCTCAGGCCATCAAAATACAGCTCATTCGGTACCCAAATGATTTTGAAAAATCTTGAAATTTTTATATGTTATAATCACTAATGTCCCCAACAATTTTTGTGAAGGAAGTATTTTGAAAATAGGCCTGGGAAAATTTATAAAAATTCGAACAGACCCGAAGGTCGGATGAACAGTAAATCAGGCAGACCCATTTTGGTCCAAAGATGGACTTCTGAATGGCTTCAAATGATTTCCAAAAATTCCCAAATTAACTTATGTTATACCTCAAGATGTTGGGAACAACTTTCATGAAGAAAAATTTCTCAAATTCGACCCACAAAATTCTCTACAAAAATAGCAAATCGGGCGGGTATAGTAACCGCGAATCCGCGATTCACCCCGAACATCACGAATTCAAACCCGAACCGATTTCTACCGAATTCCAACTGCCTAAACTCATTTTTCGACGACTAATCCAACCCGTAACAACTGCTAACAGCCATACTCAGCCACCAATAATCACGATCAACCACCAAAAACCATTATCGACACCTTAATCAACCTCTAAATCCCCTAAACTACACCTGAACAAGTCCGAAAATACCCGACGTCCTAAATAGGGATTAGATTGTGACTTACTTGGTTCTAGACTAAAGCGGCTAGAACATAGCGCGGCGGCAAACGGCGGGGACGGCGGTGGACGGCGGCGCGGCTTGGCGGTGGCGAAGGCAAGCGGCGACGGCGGCGGTCCGGCGATGGGGCTTCACGGTGGGGGAGAGTTCGGGAGGGAGAGAAAGGAAGAATTTGGTGGGGAGGGGGTTGCTGTAGAGGGAGAGTGAGAGGAATGAGGAGAGAGAAGGTTTATTAACTTAAATAGTCAAACTTTGACCAAACTTTCCAAATTCCAATTTTGCCCCTCCTTACTTAGCTAATATTCTCCTAAGCCAAAATATCCAAGGGCATTTTGGTCTAATATTTTGGGGCTGATATTTATCCACAATTAATCCCCAAATTTAATTTTCAAAATTCCCAAAATTCGGAATACCCAAAAATAGGCCTAGGGGCAAAATCGTAATTTTTCAGTCCTGGGCCGAATTTTCATTTTTCGACCATACCAACCCCAAATATCATTGGCCACACTAAAATGACGTCATCCTCGTAAAAATAGTCGCACACGACCCCGAAAATCGACATCCAAGTCCGGATCTAATTTCACGATCAAAATCGTCCAATCTCAATTTTAGGGTCTCTCACTAATGGACGGCTGTTTAGGGATTACGCGTATCGACCTAAGGTTATTCGAGTCATGGCGACCTCGATTATTACCAAAGGTTGACTCATGATCGAATTCTGAGGTCCACGTATATTTCCCTAGGTACCCATTCCCCAAAGGTTAGTATCCCGAGAATGATCAGTTCCGAGCGAAACTTACTAAAATGAAATGATAAATAACATCTATTTCATTGATTCCGAAAATAGGTCGAAATTCAGGATGTTACATCTTTGACGAAGCAGCAATGACTGAAGTGGGAATTCATTTTGTTGAACACAACCTTAGCGAGAGTCGTTTTACCGATTCCGCCCGTTCCATGGATAAGTACAATGCGCATGCCCTGGAAGTCCACATCCAACAACTCCTCAACATCTTTCATTCGATTGTCCATTCCAACTAAGTGCTGGGTTACTAGTTTGTCTTTTGTCTTCAGCTTCATCAAAATCTCCTATGTCACCGATTTAATGAATTTCCAGTATCTACCACATTAGTGAATCATCTAAGTCAAAATTGCGAAAGATAACTTCAGGACACTCAGCAAAGGATTGCTATCAACATGGCTTGTACCACTTACTGAATTGACTAGTGCACCCAAAAGGACTTTGGGAATGCGGCTCCTATGATTTAAACAAATAGTCATATACCGAATATGACGAGCCTTTTTTATGAATTAATAATACTTCCAACCGCCGATTGACGTGAATGGATGGGAAACTTGCTCCAATATCATGGAAAAATCTCTCGAAAATGAGAGAGAAGGTAATTTGAAAGAAGGTAATCCACAAGCAAGAAACACAAATATATATGAAATTAGATCGATCAATGAAAGAATTACAGGAAAAACAAAGAAAATATGAAAGAAATGCTCCTATAATTTATTAATTAACCCATCTCCCTCCTCCAACCTTACCCAAAAGAAATAAAATTTTGGCTGGATACTTTGCCCGGTTCTTGCCTCATTTGGTTTGGATGAATGACATGGTTGATTCTGTTACCGAAAATAAATTTTCAAAACACACATGGTATTCGTTCAATTTTAAACAGCCTAAACGAGATTATCCAAGCTTGGTATATAATGAAAGTCCGAAACAAAAGCAATGGAATCAATTTATTTTTGTCATCTATCAAAATAATAAGTATTATAAAGAAATCCGGAAAGATATTATGATATCATATTTGTAAAATATTTTATATGATGTTTTTTGGGAATGTAGAAGAATATTAGCATTATTGAAGTATATTCAGGATATGGTAGACAAGATTTATGAGAAAACAAATAAGACTTACTGAAAAAGAAAAAGAAAAAAATTGACGAGACATAGAAAATAGAGATAGAGGGATCTATTCTTCTCATTTGGAGTAAAAATTCTTGTTTTAGTGTATGGATAACATTTTTCCGTCATTCAAACACTGGAAAGTCCGAAACAATTTCTAGAAAGTGGTTTCTCATTAAATAAATGAACCCTAAGTCAAAATTGTAAAAGATAACCTCAAGACACTCAGCAAGTGGTTGCAAGCAGCATGGCTAGTTCCGCTAGCGATGTCAACAAGCCGTTTTGCTTCGAGCCTCAATAATAAATGACCTAACCCGACATGAAGTGAATTTATTTTTTAAGGAAAATGACACAAACAGATCCTAAACTTTGGTCCCATGTGCAATTTGGTCCCTGAACTTTTAATTTGTTCAATATAATCCCTGAACTTTAGCCTAATGTTCAATTTGATCCCTAAACTTGTAATCTGTTCAATGTGGTCCTTGAACTTTTAGTATATGCTCAATTTAGTCCCTGAACTATTTGAAAATATTCAATATATACATTGAACATTTAGTATATGTACACATTGAACATTTTCAAATAGTTTAGGGACTAAATTAAACATATACTAAAAGTTCAGGGACCACATTGAACAGATTACAAGTTTAGGGACCAAATTGAACATTAGGCTAAAGTTCAAGGACTATATTGAACAAATTAAAAGTTCGAGGACTAAATTATACATGGGACCAAAGTTCAGAGATTATTTGTATCATTATCCCATTTTGCAAAATGCCTTGCTCAGCCACCACAGCCTCACAGCTGCTGCCGCCCACCACCATGGTTTCCGACCAGTAGCCGCCACAATGCCCCTAGTTCCAAGCATTACCACTTCGCTCCTTCTCTTCCCCAATTCCCTCTCATGGCATCTCGCTTCTCCATGGAAGCTGAGGATTCTCTTGCTCAGCTACTCTCCTTGTTGAACGTCACGCTTGGCCTGCCGTCAAGGATTTTGAGCACAGTGTTCAAAACTAGCACCGACTCGTGGTGGAAATCCCAGAACCATCAAGAACCTCCGCTTGCCGATTCACTGTCACTGTCAGGTGACAATTAGCTTTCAGTGTCCGCAGTAGCTCAACGTTCGAACAAGGGCGAAGAAGGACCGTGCACGCTCGAGGAAACGGGACGGCAAGAGGAGTCAGCAGCTGAGGAGTGGAGGAATTCCGCGCCGGCATTGTTACAAGAGATGGAGAAATGGCCGGAGGCGTTGGTGGAGAGGAAATCTCTCGGAAAGGAGAGAGAAGGTAACTTTCAAGGAATCCACGATTTACGATCAAAGACATGAATTTAGATCTATCAACGAAGGATTTAGAGGAAAAACACAAAAAAACGAAAGAAATTCTCCTTGAATTATTAACCCATCTCTCCACCTCTAAAATTATCAAGAAGAATAGAATTCTGACTGAATAATTGCCCGCTACAAGCTTTATTTGGTTTCGATGAATGACGTGGTTGATTCTCTTACCAAAAATAGTTCTCAAAATACACATAATATCATTCAATTTCAAACCGCCTAAACGAGAACTTATCCAGGATTGGGTGCATAATGAAAGTGCAAAAACAAAAGTTATGAAGAACTTTGGGACAATTACATACCCTTGCTTTTTCAACTCCCATCCTTTGATTTGGGCTACACTTTTGAGGGCATCCTCCCACTTTTGCCTTGTTTGGCGACTGAACTTCTTCTCATGCTCCTCCAAAGCGTTGACATACAGTTGAGACTTAAACTTAACATCGAGAGGCTCCACATCATAAAAAATCGGCATAATTTGTAACGCCCCAGAACGTCACGCGTAACACGTACTAATTAATATTATTAATAAATTAGCCAACGGAAGTCAAAGTCTAAACAAATTTTGTCAAAATACTTTTGCTTCTCATTAACAACACTCGTGAGAATTACAAGTCCATACAAAACATAATAAAATCACAAAAAACAAACATCTAAGTAGGTTGAGGTTGCTTATCTCCATGCTACAATTTATTCCAAAGACGGCCCACACAAAAGTAGACTTTACAATGAGTTGTAGATATCGTCGCCTTCATATCAACCAAAACCATGCATCAACCTATTTAGTAGATATACATCTTGTACAAATTATATCTGCCTTCGGGACAAGCATATCAACATACTAGCATTCATAGTATTTAGGAAAAAACCAGTAAGCATTGGTAGCAGGTTGTCCATTCTTAGATGTCTGAAAAATAATGTGATGAGCTGAAGTCCAGTAAATGAAATCTCTAGTTTTACGTTAGGAAAATCATCTTACCACTTCACCTGGTATAAACGCATATGCATGCATAGCAAATGATATGCATAGAACTTAAATGCAAGTTATACCTTTTTCATCTGGATGTGCCGCAAAATCTAAATAATGCAATATATCATAATATTTTCATTCAGGTGCAAGCATGATTTAAAATATTTATACTCATGTGATTAGATTTATTACTTCATCCTCCCGAACACTCCCGAGGCATCCCGACCAGCGGGACATCCCAACTTCGAGGCATCCCGACACACACCGGGATATCTCGAACTACGGGGCATCTCGACTCCGGAGGCATCTCGAAACACTCCCTAGAGTGTCCTGACCTAGAGGGCATCCCAACACACGGGGCATTGTCACACACCACTAAATGGGCGATAGAATTAATATTATTCTCATGCAAGTCATGACAACCAAGTATTTACATGCATAAATCTACTTTGGCTCGTCTCATGCGGAGCCATCATCGTTTTTGTACTTTAAAGCCATGAAATGCATCATCCGAGCAATTAAATATAAAGCAATACATTTCAAACTCAAAAGCAAACTTAGCTCATAAGCAAATTCGGGTTCAGATGCAAATTCAAGTCATCAGAAGCAAGTTCGGATCATCAGAAGCAAAATCGGTTCGGTCATTAGAAGCAAAATCGGTTCGATCATCAGAAGAAAATTTAGACTCAAAAGTGAGTTTAAACTCAGAAGCAGGTCTAGACTCAAAAGCGAATTCAGACTCGTAAGGTGTTCAGATTCGTGTTTAGTTCAAACTCAGAAGCGAATTTAGATTCAGAAGCAAGTTCAGACTCACAAGGTTAAAGTTTGAACGGTAAAGTCTGAACCGAAAGTCTAAGTAGTAAAGTCTGGGCAGTAAACTCAGAAGTAAAATCTGAGCGGTAAAATATGAAGGTAAAGTTTGAGCGTAAGGTCTGAAGGTAAAGTCTAAATAGTTTAAAAAGTATACAAAACTAGAATTTTGACAGTAAAGTCATGGCAGTTTCAAAGGGATACAGAATCTTCATTCATACTCACATAATATACTCCACTTTCAGTAAAACGATTTTCTACCCTTTTTAAACATACATAAACCAATAAGAAGAATCCAATAATTATCTCAAAGATAATACTTACACGTTCAGATTTAATCGTTTCACTTGTAGATTTTCACCATACTTTAAAAAAACAAATCACATCCATTTGAACATGCACAGAACTAGCAAAACATATTCAACCATCATCACAACCTTACTATTGCACATCAAAATAACCTTCCTCAAGCAACCAAGTTAAAAGTGCCAAGTAGATTTACTTAGTTTAAACCTAGAATTTTCACTTACCTTGTGCAGAATTTGAACACCCAAAAGTTAAAGCTCTCTAGGAAATTCTAGATTAGTGATGTTGAAGGTAAAAAGTGAGGAAGGGAAGTACAATTTGGTAAAATTTTCCTTCGATGATACCCAGATAAATGAAACAAAGGAGTAGACAAAGGGGTGGATAATTACAATGCACTCACAGATGGCATCTTCTCTTTCCATCATGGCCAGGTGTAAGAAATCAGGAAATGAGTGGTGGCCAAGGAAAATGATTACCCGAGGCTTAGGTGTCTAGCTCAAGGGAATAAATGGCATTCGGTCAACCTTTCCTTCAATAGTCACGTGAGAGAAGAAGAGTCCAGAGGAGATATTTTGAGAGAATATCTCCCCCCTTTCCTTAACGGCAAATTAAAATAAAAGACTAACACTACTTAACCAAAATTAACCAGTAATAATAATACTCACTAAATTCCCAAAAAAACGGTAACTTAATTAATACCGCACTACGATTATCGCACACAACAATGTTTAAGATTTTAATTACGATGAGCTCGGGGCAACGATGTTTTCGAATCCGCACTTCGCAATTTACAATCCAACAACGATTTTTACGCGTCCACACGAATATTAACTTAAATAATACTTAGCTTTATAATCCAAATATCATCTTCGAACATAGAAAATTCCCAACGTCAATTACTTATTGTTACGAAATTTCCGAATGTCACATAATCTCCTTCTTGGATGGTTTGGATTTCTTGCACTCCACCATGTGTGATAGCTCGCGAAGGCACCACGCACTCGAAGCATAACCTTTAGAGAATATGGGTATGTAGATCTTTGACTTTTCAATGGCCATCGGTAGCTCATCGCTTATTTCTTTACCAACGTGGAGCTCTTCCTCGTAGAAGAAAACAAGTATATTCGATTCCAACATATCATGGTAAAGACAATCCGTGAATCCTTGGCGGGTGTCCGGCCCTCTAAAACTCAAGAAGACCTGAAAGTCCATTGCCGACGATTCGCCGCCACTCGTTTCAGCCTCCAAGCTCTTTCCCATGTCCATTATCACAGGTATTTTCGCATGAGGGTTTCCTTTTAGAGCACCTCTCCATAAAATGTAGACTGACTAGTCATTATTGACTTTCGTTTATTTCACGCCGGAGACCTCGCGTCTGATGGGAAAAGAAAAAAGAGATATTTGGGGATCGTGTCGAGCAGTGCTTTAAAGAGGAAACTTTAAATATTCATTAAAAGCATTTTAATTTATGCTTGTATCATGTAATAATTGAAATATTTAGACTAACGCATAATTGGTTCATGTCGGCATCACATGAGTCTCTCTCTCTCTCTCTGGCTTGAGTGTTCGATCAACAAGTTTTCTTTTCTATTAGCATTTGAAAGTTTAATTTTCTAGATATCTCAACACTTAAAAAACATTTAGGAAGACTTAAAATAAGCTCTTTTTCATGTTTCTTTGGACTTAAACGCATCTTTAACCTTCTTACTATTCCTGTAGAAGAACTTAATTTTGAATCTAAGGCGCCTCGATGATCATTCCTTATTGGCTAAAGCAAATTTGTATGTCCAGCTCAATCAATCAATCTAAATGAAGATACACTACGTATCTCAATGGTAAGTTAATTCGATTTCTTGCACGTTGTTTTTTGATAAATTATTGTGTAGATAAAGTAGTTAGACCATTTTTTAATTTTCTTTTTAACATTGATTTTTGAACCGTTACTATCAGGATACACTTCTTAAGTTTATCTATTACATTTGTCTTAATTCTTGGCATTTGGATTTCTTAAAAAAATGAGTCAATATATCAATGGAAAATCATGCTTAAATTCAGGAGAATGAATTCTTTCATAAATCAGAAACCATTTTCTAAACTAGGCTCCAGCGCTTGGATTATCCTGATTATTTCCTTAAGATTCTTTTGATTATCACGTGAAAAATCGAATTGCTATTTTCTTTCATCGATCAATGCTTGGTCTAAGATTGGGTGGCCATCTTTGCATAGCATGTCTTAAAAAGAAATTCTCATGTTGCGAGAATCTAGCAATAACTTTGATTTATCTCAACAACAACCAGAAAAAAAAAATGCTGCTAATATGGCCCGCTATCTACCAAATATATGTTTGGAAGATAAATTCGTCACATCCCTAGAACTTTCCCTGGTTGAATAGTCTTCGAATAATGCCAACCATTTTTTTTTTTTTTGGCATAAAAAAGAGATTTCGCTCAAATTACGCTTGAGGCCTCCTTCCTAGAACTTTCCCATAGTTGAATAATCTCTGAATGATGCCCACCAGGAAATTCAGACAGCTACTGGCAATTTTCCTGCTAAATCTTACGCGTGTCGACATCCGACACGAGAAGTACCGGTTGTAATATGAAATTTCTTCATTTGCCGGTGACTTAATAGAGAAAAGAAATTAGGTACACTGATCCTTCTTAACAATGTCTATTGAGACACTCTTAACGAAGTTCATTTCTGAATATGCACTGTGTAATAACATGTACTGACAAATTGAGATTGTAATTTTATTTTATTTCCTTATCTCTCGGACTTTTTTCGATACTTTTTTCAAAATTACATAGTGTTTTTTTAAATAGATTTATGATTAGATTTCTTTTACTTTAACAGTAAATATTCCCGTTTATTAGCTAATTTATTTCCTAGATCTGCTTGGAGTAATTTTATTTTTCTTATTTTAAAAGAGTTAGTCTTTATTCGAGTAATCATTCAAGTGGTTGGTTCTTCCCCTAGTTCTATCTATAATCTATCTAATTTAGCCAGTTTTTTTTATTAAATTATAGAATAGAGATCGCCTTCTCCAATTTTCAAACTTCAGATCATAATTGACTACATTCACCCTAGCAATCGTCTAATTGCTGAAAACGTTTGTTCCGTGTATGCACACTTCTTTCAAAAGTGATCGGTCCAATAAATGCAGAGCCACGTGACAAATAACGGTCATTGGTCTTGTTTTACCCCAATAATAGGCTCTTCATGCAATTGAAAATGAAGCAAATAATTTTTGAATTTGGTTAAATATGCATTGTGATTCAGAATTTTTTTTTCATATACTATTTTTGGAATAAAGTGATATCTTTTTAAATAGATTTATGTTTTTTGAACAGTAAATTTTCCCATTTTATTAGCTAATTTGTTTTCTAGATCTATTTGGAGTGACTTTTATTTTTTATTCTTTTGATTAAAAAGTTAGTCTTGAGTTGAGGATCGTTTGTGCCCCATCTTCCATCTATAATCTATTATATTTTCCACGTTTTTTTTAATCTAATTAGAGAATAGAGATTGCCCTCTTCATTTTCAAATTTTACATCATAATTGACTACATTCGTCCTAGCGATAGTCTATAACTGCTACCATGATAACTTCTATTCCATGTATCTGCACTTCTTTTTAGAGTGTTTGTTCGAACAAATACGTGGTAAATAGGGGCGCTTTGTCCTGTTTTACTCCGATAGAATGAGAATGATACATATAAAGAAGATTGGGAGTAAAGACACTATAATATTTGGACCCAAAAAAAAAAAAAGAGTCAACAAGTCAACAAAAGCTACAGTAGACATCTTCTGATTTTTTTAAAAAAGGGCCGAGAGTTGTCGAGAAAGAGAAAGAAAAGAGAGGAAAAGAAGAAAAGAAAGAGAGAGGAAAAGAGAAGGAAGAAGAAGAAGAAGAAGAAGAGGGTTTTGCGCCGCGGGACCTCACCTAGCCAATCCGACTTCATATCGCAACGCCCGGTAAGAACTCATGTCCCTCGTTCGTTCCATCGGAGTAGTTTTCGAATTTAGGGCTTGAAATTCGGAATTTTGGGAAATTCGAGCGGCGAAGTCTGATTTTTAGGTCGTTGAGCTGCGTATTTTTATAGAATTGGTAGTTTACGGTATTGCGGAGCCGTGGGATTTTACGGAACTTGATTTGGACTTACGGTTTGCCGAATATGAATTTTTGAAGTTGAGTGCGCGCAGGGAACAGTGCGCGAACAGTGGTTTTTAGGCCGATTTTCGTTAGTTTTCGGCTAGATTTTGGGGCTGCCAAGTTAGGATTCTTGTAGTGCTCTAAGTTGGCTTTCTATTGACTATAAGCTCGCTTGAAATGGAGTTCGGTGGAGGAATTTATGGTACGATCAAGTTTCGCGTTTAAACTCCGCGTTGCGAACGGTTTAGAAAATCGCTTTGGAGAAGCGATTTGTGGGCGCCTTTGAGTTATCTTGTTAGCGTTTAAGCGTCGTTTAGCCGTTTCATAGTTTTTTTACTTGGTTTTGATATCGTTTCACATTTAATTATTAGGATTACGATATCGTCGGTTCGAGTGAGTATGGTTATTTGATATTCGGGAATTCCAGGTGAGTGGTGCTATCTCTTCTTTGAGTTTATAAAATCATGTTTTGAAAATGAGAAGAATTTGAGTATTGTATGAGTTACTGGAGCATATTTGTTGCATAAAATTCTGGATCGGACAATTACTACTAGTTTGATATTTGAGAACGATTTGAGAAATTTGAGAATGGTTTTAGGAAAAATATTGTTAACGGATACATGTGCATTATGTTGCGAATTGGTTTATGAAACGAGTTTTAATATGATTTGAGAAACGTTTTATGAAAAATGTTATAAAAAGTTACTCATATCAATTTGTGAATTATGTTTATGAAATGATATATATGTATCGCTTTGCGAAATGATTATAGAAACGTATTGCGATTTATGAAATGGTTTTGGAACCATATTATGATTTATGAAATGATTTGATAAATGATAGATGAGCCGTGTTACGAGAAAGTTAGTTGTTTGGTTTGTGAAATGTATTTTGGATTAGATTTCTGATATTGGATGATGATTGTTTGATGCTCAATATCGCTGTGAGCCCAATGAGGGGCTTTGGGGTATGCATACCGGGTTTAGGATATCCTTCTGGGCCGAGCCACCGGCTTTGTAGGTGGAGACCTTGCCAAGGGGGGAATCTTGGTAGCCTTGTCACAAGGCTTTGTGTCGTGACCATGGTTAGATATTGAGCAATAGATTGGTCGATGGAATGGACTATCGACGTTTGATGTGATATGAGATTCATCAATGGAATAGACCATTGATGTGTGATTTGAGATTAGTCAATAGAATGGACCATTGACGTGGTTTGTATAAAGATTGATCAATGGACTTGACCATTGATAATTTGAATTATGATGGTGGATTTAAATGTGTATTTGTGACTTGTACAAAGTTTTGATGAAATGAAATAACTTTTATGTGATTTTATATGTATTTTAAACCTTGGGTTTAGCTTCTGAAGTTCTTGTATTGCTTTGTACGCATGTATAGTGATTGCTCGATCTACTTAGAAGAGATGTACTATTCACTGAGCTGTGGTTGCTCACCCTCCCTTTTTCCCAATCTTTCAGGTTCTTTGTTTAGCAGCCATTAGAACGAGAGCGATGTCTTGGGGACTTTTGGGTGATTTGTGGCTGCGTCCTTTAGGTGGAAGGACGGCCGTGTCATCCCCCATCCTGATAGATTTTGGGGTGTGACAGACACTATTGGGTGGTTGTCTAGGATAATTACTTAATCATATGCTTATTCTTACAATCTAATTGAATAAATACTTAATTTTTTTTGTGGTGCCATTCAAATGTTGTGGTCTTCAAATATGAAAACATTTTTCTTTGTTCTAATCTATTTTAATTTTAATACGAGTGATAATCCATCATTGACCTCACCAATACTTTGCATGATCTGATTTTAAATAGTAGAAGATCAATAGGCAAATTGAGCCTGAAAATCCTTGCCCAAGATCGATTTTGATTAAAGAAATAACAATCTTCACATATAAAATCGATTGGGTCTGGACAGGCTAAGACTAAGAAAGGAACCACAGGCTTGGACTCGCCCATTTGCACTTCGAGCTAGTAAGGGTCTAGCGGGCTGCTAGGCGTATTTGCACTTCGAGCCTGGGAGGGTCTAGCAGGTTTCTTGGCCTATAATTACCTCTCTAGTTGCAGTTTCACACCTTAATTACGTTTCATAGTTTCAAATTAAAAGTATAGACTTTATACCTTTGAGTCTATTATCATTCCCATAAGCATGGGACAATTATAGAATGCAAAAATGGTGCCAGGTTTAAATTGTTATGAAGAGAGTGTCAATTTGAAAATACGTGAAACGAAATAGTGACTCTCCAGATAACGTTTTCGCCAAAGTAGTTTTTGTCCCTCGTTATATAAGTCAACTCTAAAATGGCGTAATCAGTGCTACATGGATGTAAAATGTGTCACGGCCCGCACTTCTCGGTGCGCCACATCCCTCGCAGAGGTCGATTCGTGTGCGACGTCCCAGGACGCGTCGCCGACCCAAACCCAACACAGAGAATTAAAGCACATGCGGAAGCAATTAAAACCACCCGTACATAGACAAACGCATAACCAAGGGTAACCACTGGAATCAACACTTGTACGAGGACTGGAATTCATTTACAATATCCAGATACAGCCCAAATACCGGAAATCAAAAACGATTCAAGGCCACTACGACTAGCCGGGGCTCTTCCCAAAAATGCATCAGTGCGCCTGTCGTCCTCAAGGTCGGGGATCTGAAAATATCGGTTTTCAACAACCATGAGAATAAATCTCAGCGAGTAATTCCCTAAGCCTAAACTAGGCTAACATGCACCTCCTGACAAGTACTAAACAGCACATAATACCAACAAAACTGACTCAGGCCCTCGGGCCTAAATCTAATCCCACTAGACCCTGCAGGTTAGGCGTCAAATCAACAAAAGCAGCCACGCAATAGAATATAATCACAGCACATACACGTGCATTTCTATGTCACAACGCATGTTATGCATATGCTAGTGCTCGCACTCATGCTCATGTCTCATCAATGCAATATCGCACATTTGCACGCTAGCACTCAGCCATTTCTCAATTTCTCCTCCGACCTACGTTAAACGCATCAGGTTCGACCCGCGTAAAATGCATCAGGTCCACACTTCGAGATCGATCTCTAGCCCGCAGGCTTATGCCACATAGCCCGCGTAAAACGCATTAGGCCGGACATCTTCCGGTAAACCAGGCTCATGACACACAGCCCGCGTAAAACGCATCAGGCCGGACATTTCCCGGTAAACCAGGCTCATGACACATAGCCCGTAAAAACGCATCGGCCGACATCTTCCGTAAACCGGCATCGCCCCGCGTAACACGCCTCAGGACGGGTTCACTACCCCGCGTAACACGCATCAGGGTTTATTGTGATCACACGTTCTCAAACCTCAATTTTATCTGAACCCCGCGTTAGACGCATCAGGGCAATTTAGGTGATCACAATGCACATTTCACTCGGGCACACTTATAAATGCAAATGCCGTGCCAATGCTTGAGATGTGCAACCATGGCCGTAAAGCTCACACTTGGGCATCCACATGCGCGAATTACGAGATAACACACTCAATTTGTACCGCGCATATTCAAATTCATAAATCCACATGCCCAAGTCAGACAATCAATTTAAATCAGCCATAGCATCAAACCAGCACACTATCCACGCACAAATTCACATAACCAGGTCAACAAGCATTCGCGCACTCGAGGCCCACCAAACTGATCCATTCTTAGCCCCACTAGACATGCGACATAGCATCATAAATTTAACCCCAACCAAGGCTCAATTAGCCAGTCAATTATACAAATCAATCATTCCCTGTAATTGCATAATTAGACTTCAAAATAATCGTGCTTTGCCCAAATCAATTCCAATCCAGTCCATTCGCAGCCAGTCACTAAACCACAAATTTTAGGCCGATAATTATTCTCAAATACTCCATTATAATCCTCAAATATCATTCCAATTGGCCCCCGCAAAAATCAATTACGGCGCGCATTATAATCCTCAAATTAAACCCGAACAATCCCAAATTCGGGCCGATTTAATCCAACTGTCCAGCCCATTAATCACGCCTCTCGGGCCACTAATCCTCCATTAATTTACCAAACTAATCCACCAAATTAGCCACAATCAAACCCCTAATCAATTCCACAATTTAACCCCTAAATTAACCTCTAAATAACCCTAATTAACCCCTAAACCGGTCTAGAAATGTAAATTAGTCTAATTAGGGTTTAGGGTCAACAGGAAGAGAGGGTCGCCGGGCGGGCGGGTCGGCGGTCGGCGTGTCGGGCATGCACGGTTTGATCACACGGTGGACTCAGGACAAGATCAAGGGAAAGCGGAGCAAGGCCGACGAGCAAAGGGACGACGGGCGATGGCTGGAGCTGACGGCCGCACCACAAGGCAAGGCGAGGGAGAGAGAGAGACTGTGGGGCCGACGGGGTCATAGGGGGGTGGTATGACGGGCGATCAATGAGAAGCATACAATTTTCAGTGCTGGCCTGAGTACACGCTGGGCGGGCAGTAATGGGGTCACAGAAGCAGGAGGAGGAAGGATATTCTGGGCGATGACGCAGCTACGGGCTACGCTGACCGGGCACGCTATGGCGGCCGAGAGTGCCCTACGAGCCCAAGGTAAAAGCGAGCCTCGGGCGAAGCAGTAACAGAACGGCTAAGAGACGCTCCGGGGAGACCAACGAAGGAGGAAGAGAAGAAGGGAGTAGAGAGGAGAGAGAAGAGAGAGAAGAGAGAGAAGAGAGGTCCGGTCAGATCAGCAGGGCAGGTGGGGGGAAAAGGGGGACGTGACTGGTCTGGGGGAGGGGGGGCGCGTAGGGTATCCGAGGGAGAGAGAGAGAGAGAGAGAGAGAGAGAGAGAGAGATTTGAATTTTCAACTTAAAACGCGAACCGATGGACGCGATCCAACCCAAAAATCGACCTATCGGTCCCGATTTAATTCCGGAAAAAAGACCTAATAATCTACAATAAATCCCAACAATATTCTAGGGCACATGGCCAAAATAAAATTACTCCGAACCACACTACGAGGGAGGTCTACCACTCCAAATTCGAACCCGGTTCAAAAATACACTTTCTCACTTTTCCCGATAACCTCGACACTGGCTGCAATAATATCGACACCGTCCAATTTATTTCGTCCCGAAACTCCCGGAAATCGACTGCCAAGTTCAGGGTATAAATAACGGTCAAATTCGATCGAGTACGATTCTAGCAAAATTTCTGATTTTAAAAATAAGGACCCGAAAGTAATCAGTTCCCGGGCGAAATTCCATTATAAGCGCACTGACGAATTACACGTTTTATAATTCCCAAATATGGGCCAAAATCCGGACTATTACAAAATGTACTTCTACATGGCGATATCAATAAGGAAGTTTATATGGCGCCTCTCCTTAAATATATTCATTCTTCTTATAAAGTTTGTCGATTACGTCAAACATTATTTGACCTGAAACTCCTCGTGCATGGTATTCCAAGTTTAGCTTAGCCATGAAATCTTTTGGCTTCAAATCTAGTCCCAATTGACCATGCTCTTTTTGCTTGGCGCACATTCTGAAGGTATGTAATGCCACTCTTATGTGTAGATGACATGATTATTACTAGCGATGGATATATAGGCATTTCAAAACTCAAGCAATATCTTAGTCAACAGTTTGAAATGAAAGATTGAGGCGACTCGGCTACTTTTTAGGCTTTGATGTTAATTTAGAGTCCTCTAGATACTATCTATCACAAGCAAATAAGCCAACAATCTTCTTTCTCAAGTTGGCTCACTAACAAGAAGGTTGCTACAACTTCTATTGAGATCAATGTCAAATTTAATGCCAAAGATGAGAATCCTTTTTCAAATCCTACAATCTATCGACATGGTCGACAGTCTTGTATATCTCACTGTTACTCAAACTGACATTCCCTAAGTTCATCTTGTTTGTCAGTACATGACCGTGTCTCATACGACTCATTTTGCTACAGTCCTTCGAATTCTTCGCTGCATAAGGGGTACATTATGGCGTTTACTTTTCTACTCATTTTACTATAGAGGTGACAATTTATTTTGATACCGACTAGTTTAATGACCCACAACATTGTCGCTCCACTATGAGCTACCATTTCTTTTGGAAAAGAAACTTATCTCATGGCATAGTAAGAAACAGACCATATCAACTCGCTGTAGCACAGAAAAAAAATATCAAGTTGTTGCTCGTGCACCATCAAAGCTATTATGGTTGGGATGTCTACTGGAAGACATGGGCGGGCGTTATAATAGCAGTACAGTCATCCATTGTGATGACCCATATAATATTTTCACCAAATAATAAAATAGCGTCTCCTCTTTCCCTATATACATCAACCCTAAAATCGCTTAATCGGTGGTGGGCTTCGCCCATCGTAGAGTTGACTTTTGACTAATTCACAATATGCAAGTTTCGTTCCACTTCCCAAGACAATATTTTCACCAAATAATGTAATAGTGTCTCCTCTTTCTGATATATATCTACCCTAAAATGGCGTAATCGGTGGTGGGCTCCGCCCCTTTTAGAGTTGACTTTTGACTAATTCGCAATATGCAAGTTTCGTTCCACTCCCCCATATAATATTTTTCACCAAATAATGAAAAAGTGTCTCCTCTTTCCCTATAAATGTATCAACCCTAAAATGTCGTAATCAGTGGTGAGCTCCACCCCTTGTAGAGTTGACTTTTGACTATTTCACAGTGTGTAAGTTTCGTTCCACTTCCCCAGATAATATTTTTACCAAAAAATCAATTATTATCTCCTCTTTCCTATATACATCAACCCTAAAATGGCATAATCAGTGATGGGTGATGGGCTCCGCCCCTTGTAGAGTTGACTTTTGACTAATTCACAATATGCAAGTTTCGTTCTCATTAGTAGGGGTGAGCAATTCCGGATTCCGAACAGGTTCCACCTAAAACCTGGAATCTACCCTCGGCTACAAGTTCCTTATTTTTTGGAACCTGGAATCTACCCGTCGAAAACTAAAATTTGAAACTTACCTTGTCACAAGTTCCAAGATAGGTTTCGAGGTCTAATAGGTTCTTTGTTTTTATTTCATTTTTTGTTAAACAAAATAAAAATGAATACAACAATACTGAATAAGCTTGCTATTCACCAAAGAGAATACAAAAGACCAATTTTCCCAGCATTATACTTCAAACAAATACAATTAAAATGAGAAATCATTAGATGAATCGATAATAAGGGTGAGTAGTTCCATGTTCCGCACAAGTTCTACTTGGAACCTACCCATGAGAATAGTTTCCTCATTTTTTGAAATTTGGAACCTACCCTATCATAGATTCTAGGTTGGTTCTAGGATCTACCCAGGTTCCACCAATATTATTAATTGAATAATTGCAGTGAATTATCACCTTTAATGACCACCACTTGCTGCTATGATTCATTGACCACAACTTATATTTAGATACACAAAGAATATGAAATATCAATAAGTCATAAAATGAAAGTCTGTTGCCAATCGATCTTAGACACTTCAGACTTACGAAATGGATTAGATGGAACTAAGGACACTGGGACATCTACTAGTGGTGTAGAAATATCTACTTGGCTATTTTTGGTTCCAAATTATATACTTATCATTTAACGCAATGAAACACTACAAGATCACGTGAAGATATAGACAAAAAAAACACAAAAAACTTTTAAGGTTTCAGGTTCCAAGATCTAGGTTCCAGGTTCTACATACTTAGAACTGGGAATCTACTAGTCAAAACAGGTTCTCCAATTTTTAGAATCTAGAACCTATCCTACATACCTTAGAACCTAAAACCTACAGGTTCCCACCGATCAAGTTCTCAGGTTTTAGGTTCTATCCTAGAACCATATCCTGAAACCATGCTCACCCCTCTTCATTAGACATAAAAATATGAAGGAAATTACAATATTAGTCCTTAGTGTTTCTCAGATTTCATTTTTGATCCCTTGCTAGGTTTTTTTTTTGACGAGGCTTAGATAAATAGAGATTGCAATTTTATTTTATTTCATTAACTCTAGGATTTTTTTCGGATACTATTTTTACAATGAGGTCATATATTTGAAATAGATTTATGATTAGACTTCTTTTACTAGAACCGTAAATTTCCCGTTTTATAATTAGATGTCTGGAGTAATTTTTTTTTTTAGAAAAATAACTCAAGTCTTTAGTTGACTACATTCATGTATGCTGACCTTTTTCTAAAGTGATTGGTCCAATAAATTGTGAGCCACATGGCAGTTGCTTCGTCTTGTTTTACTCCAATAGAATAAGAATGATACGTATAAATTAAATTGGAAGAAACGAAACTAGTGGGTGGTTATCGAAGATAATTGCTTAATCACTGGTTGTTCAATTGTAATAAAATAAATATTTAGAATTTTTGTTGTTGTTGTGTGTTTAGGTCGTGGCGAATATATAATGTTGGTCGATTCGTATGTTGGGGTCTTCAAATATGCAAACATTTTTTTTTTTAATACGGTGCTAATCTGTCTTAACACGTTCATGCAGCGAAAATCCATCATTGACCTCACCAATACTTTGCATGATCTAATGTAGAATAATAGAAGATCAATGGGCAAGTTTGTGCCTAAAAATGCTTCCCGAAGATCGATCATGACTAAAGAATATCAAGTTGCTCCTTGTAGGGTTAACTTTTGACAAACTCGCAATTTGTGAGTTTGGTTCTCAATGAAAATGTAAAATTTTGAGGAAATTACAATATATTACCTCGATGGACCTGGCTCGGGCGCTGGGGTCCCACATGGGTGTCAAGTCCTGAGCACAAGCACTAGGGGTCCTGGGCCCAGGCTTGCCCGCAGTGGACCCCAGTAGACCTGTCCATCACCTCTACTCTAAGCTTGGTACCAATGGCCCAGGAAGAAGCTTTGGGATTTATATGCTCAAGCACATAGTTTCTAGTCCAAATGTTAATATATAGTCATAGTTTTGAAAATGATTTTCGATTTTTTAAATAATAAATTATTTTCTTGAATTTAAGTATTGGTTTCAATTAACTAGGAAACCTTTTCCGTCAATTCATTTTCCTAAACAAATGGGCAAGTTGGGCCAAGAATTTCTTCCCCAAGATGGACCTCACCAATACTTTCTATCCCAACATTTCTTTGTTAGGATGGGAATGCAGAATCTGTATATTTTAGTTTCGTCCTACCAGGTGAGACTTTATGGACTCAAGATCTTCGATACGCAAATCTTACTTCATTATCTGGAGCTTGCTAAAACCAAGAGTATACTGAAATCTTACTTCATTAACTTATTGTATAGACTCACAAAATCCAACGGATCACAATCGCCGGCCCTATATGCTTTACCTTTGGAAATGTAGGGCGGTAGCGCGAAGCCAAACAGTTGGGATTCGTCAAATGGAATAAATTTAAGAGAGACGAAATCAAGAAAATTTGATAGTGTGAAAATGATTGAAACTCAGTTCAATATTTTCTTGATTTACTCATGCTGAAATGCTTAACCGACTTATAAATATACACACTGTTCCATGTAAATAATCATTTATCTATAACTCATTTTTGTATCATTTTCTGTTGTTGTATTTGGAGAATTCTTGACAATATGTAGGAAATGCAAACCATAGAAATATTAGGCTTGTTGTAATTTAAAGTACTTATTTACTGATGCAATTCGACAGCAAAACTAATTACAAGAGGTTATTTTTACGATTTCCTTTTAGTAAGGTGCCAATCTGTCTTATTAACCCTAATGCGGAATGAAAATCCATTATTGATCTCACCAACTCTTTGCATGATCTAATTCCAAATAATAGAAGATCAATGGGCAAGATGAGCCTAAAAATCCTTGCCCAAGATTGACCATGATTAAAGAAATAGCAACTTTTATGCAAAAAAATCAAGAAAAGAACCACATGACCAGACTTGCCCAGCTGCTAGGCATATAATTACCTCTCTTTTCAAAATTTTACATCTTAATTACGATTTGAAGTTTCAAATTATAAGTTCAGACTTTATACCTTGGAGTCTAACTTCATTGCCGTAGGCTGGAGACGATTATAGAAAGTTAATTGTGTCAAGTGTAGATTACAAAGAATAGAGCCATAAAATGAAAACATAAAAAATGAAATTGTGTCTCCTATAACTTGCTTAAACTCCAAAACTTTTTCAGATACTAATTTCAGAATTAGGTTGTTATATTTATTTTACTCGAACAGTAAGTTTTTTCCTCATTTTATTAGCTAATTTGTTTCCTAGATCTGTTTGGAGCGATTTCATCTTTTGTTTTTTAATTCATCTTTTTTTAATTTTTGAGGCGCTGTCATTTGCAATTAATACTTTATATAAAAAATGCTGATATGTACATTCACGTACAAAATTTTCATGATTTTCTAAAATTTGAATAATATTCCAAAGTTTGGCGGAAAAGCAAAAATGTGGTTCTTGCTTTCTATAAGGCCAAGCGAAAGGCCATGAACCCTAGGTCCATGAAGCTGATCAAGCAATTCTCTTCTTCTTGAGTAATTTGCAACCTCACCCTCCAGACGCTCCCAGAGAATTTTCCATAGAAAGGCCTGATTGACATCTTTCAGATGGTTGGATTGTTGGAGCACTTGTGCGAGTTGACATTTATGGCTTGCTCGATTTCCTGGAAATTTGATGATCACGTTCTCTGCGAGGAGGAAGCAAAAGACCGCCACCCTTGGACAGTCGTGTAGATACATATGAGAAGCATGAATTAATTCAGCAATTGAACAAAGGAAAATTGTACCGTCTCGGGATAAGCTAGACGATAGAATAGTTTGATTATGTGAGCTTCTAGTGAAAACACCATTATAGTCTTCCCAATAGCCCCTAGTTTACAACTTACTGTCATCGTATTAAAATTCCAGATAATCTCTCCTATTGTTTATAGCGATTGTGTGCCATGAACAAATTGATATCATCTTAAAAGGCATTATACATACACCCGGCAGGTAGCGAAACTGGAAACTTGTTACGACTACGAACTCTTAGTAGCTTAATAAACATCGTTAAAAAGAAAAGCTTTTTTTTTATATGCCGGTCACATCAATCATGTTGCTTCTCATCTTATTTAGTGGTTAAATATCGAATATACTCATTTTTAATTGACTAGGTACATCCTATGTTGTTACCACATGCTTTACCCATTAATTGAAAGACCTTCCCCAATTTTGTGCAATGAAATGATATGTCTTCGAATGTTTACTATTAAGTGATGGCTGAGCATCATCAAAAGCATTTGAGCAGGTCACTTCGCGTCATTAGACTGATGGCTTTCTTTTACAACATTCTTTGTCCAATCAATCACTCAAGGTAGTTTTCCGTTACGCAGGCCAATTCCATATCGCCAATATCCACATTGTCAACATAAACTAACTGTTCGATCAAAAAAAAAAAACATAAGCTAACTGCATTACCGGGAAAACGCATTAAATTGTGCACAATGCATGATCGAAAGAATAATTGTCATATTGCCCGCACCTGCATTTTTGCAGGTAAATCAGACATGCATTTTTGTAAAAGAATATAATAACAAACTTAAATAATAGAAAAGAGTGAGAGCCTCAGTCCAATTCGGTGTGATTTTCTAAAGGACACGGTCTGGCCCACACTGTCTTAACCATGCCCGATTCACTGCAGCCCATTACTCGTCCCATTAAGCCCATGAATTGATCGGGCCCAAGTTGATTCTCTCCCTGGACTTCTTTATCTTCGTTCCCTTCCGCGATCGTGAATCCGCCAGCAACAGCCGCAATCACCAGTACCGCGGCGGCGGTAGTTCCTCTGTTAGCCCCTGTTTCTTGGTCAGGGAGTTTGAAGTGCTTGAAGCTTTTTCGTTCATCATCCTTCGTTGGGTCCAATCCTCAGCCTCGTTGTCTCGGATGATCTCTCCCTTTGATCCGATCACTCTTCGCGGTCGACATATGCACTTTCAAGGTAATTATCGCCTTCGGTTGTTTTTTTTTTTGATAATTTTAACTTGTATTACTGCTGATGTGATGATTTGAAAACGAATCATTGCTTTAATTGCGCGTCGACGCTCCTCGGCCGAAATGTGTATCACATGTTCGATGGTTTGCCTCAGATACCTCAAGATTGATTTACTCTCACCATTGATCAATTAGAAAGTTACCAGTACGATTTGAATGTTATTGTTCGAGACACTAACCTTGCAACATGATAACTACTCGGTTCCATAGAGAGTCCTTCAATCCTAGATGCTCTGATTTGCTTTGTTCGACTTTGATTTTGTTGTTGAATTGTACTTCTGAATTGCTTGTATCAATCACGAGATTAGTATCCAGCACGTATAATGTGTTTATAACGAATATAGCATGTTTGGTTATCAATTGTTGTTCGGAGCACGTGCGTTTGACTACTGCTCTTGTCCTTGCTGACCGAAAATCGTCTTTGAACGTATGTGTCCCGCATTTGAGCGAACGAGTTTCAAGTGGCTGTGTGAAGTCCCTAGACCTTGTATAGACTTGCGTTGGTTGGTTTATGCAATTTGCATACTTGTGCTGTGGCGTCTTTCTCCTATATCTACACATATTGCTAGTACTGATTCGTCATTATCATGAGGACGTGAACGTCATAATACTCACTTAAATAAAAAAGAAAGAAAGAAAGAAAAGATGTGTTGGGGCATTAGTAAATAAATAATAATAATAATAATCATGATGATGATGATGATGATAAAAATCATAGGAAAATGCAAGTTGCAATTAGGCAGTCGCATCTTAGGAATAGTTTCAACCGAATCTCATCTAGTTTAGGGAATTGCATTTCATGATTTTTGGAGTAGATTATATTTTAGAGCACACATACCTTAGATGAAAAGTATAAGAGAAATGGGAAATAGAAAAATGATAAAAAGAAAATGGTATTGCATTTAGCTTAAAATCAAATCTAAGGTCTAGGTATAATTCATGCTTAGTTGCATTCCCTAGTTTCAGGTACATGCCTGATTAGATTAGGTCTTAGTTCATGAGACAATGTATATTTTTTGTCCGACTCATATCGAGTTTACTTTTTCGCACTTTACTTTTTATATAGATAGGTCCATAAATCGCATCAAAATTGAACCGGCGGTAGATAGATTTTAAGTGAAACATGCTAAACTTAATTGGATTAATTGGACTGGGACCATTCGGGCAAGCCCGTGCATCAGCCGAAATTCTTGGAGAGAAAATGGCCTTGTTGAGCTTTGATCAATTGAAATTTAGGCCATTTTGAGTTTAATTAATAACAGGCTTTGAACTTTAAAAGAGTTAATAGAGCCCATTAATCTTTAATGAGGCTTGAAATTAAGCCTTTTTAATCTGATACAACCTAGGCTTTCGTTATAAATATAGCATAGTCCTCACAATTATAAAGGAGGCCACAACGCAGAGAGGGAGAGAGAGACGACCGCCGCTTGAAAAGAGGGGGAAGAGAAAGCGCATATATAGCCTATCACGTCCATGTTGTGCGAATATTGCTTCGCTTTCTTGCAATTTTTTTCCATCACGTCCGGAGGCCCCCCTGTTGAACCTGCGGCTGTTACCGAGACCTTGCTGGCGCTGGCCCTCTCACGGCCGAGTCCCCAACAATGACTAGTGATGACTCCTAGAAAATATGTAGGTTGTATAAGAACTTAAAAATGATTTCGTGTCACCCAAGGTATGGGCTAAGAGAGAGTCCATGTTCATAAATAATTGGCCAAGTTTGGATCAACATAATTGATGATTTTTATAGTTTCAACCTATATTTTATTGATAATTTAGGTTTAGGCCCATAAATAGCTATTGAATGCTTATATATACTCTCTTTCTATTGTAATTGAGAGTGATGTAACAAAAAGGTACGAGGTATTAATTATAGTGAAATTCTCTGTTGAACGTAGCATTAGTTTAAGGGTGAATTAGGATAAAAACCTTGTGTCTGGATATCTGTTTTTCATTTTTACTCTCTCTTTCCTTGTGATTGGGCGCCGAATCTTAACAAATGGAACCTAATGCCACTTATTTCAAGCTTAATAGAGACCCAACGGCAATAACCAGCATGCACAGCCACATTTCACATACAAGTATAACGTCTCAACATGCCAAAATGAATGGAAATCAACCACATGTGAACATCGATCAAAAAAAAAAAATTGACCCAAAAAAAAAACATTGACCAAAAAAAAATCACATGGGAACACCTCATCATGAGTAATGAAGACCATAATTGAACAGGGTCAGAGTTCACTCAAATTCGCGCATGACATGGATCGTCCAGCATTAAGACAGTAGCAGTAGACCAAGCTTCACTTGGAAAATGATGTGGAAACATGTGAAAATGTCTAGAAAATCAACCGCCTATCAAAACACCCAAATGAGATTTAAAAATATCACAATATACTCCCAAATGGGGATGAACAGAAACAACACAACAACAAACGGGTTTGATTCTGATCGTGAATCCAGTCATAGGACAAGACAAGCAATAATTTCTTTTCTCTTCTCCCTCTCAAAAGAATGCCTCTTTTTTTTCTTTTCTCTCACCAAGTACTTCATCGAATGACTTCTCACTCTCCTCGGAATTTCCACTCTTTATATTATTTTCTTTTAGCCTCTCTTCTCTAGATCAATAGTTGTTAAGCATCAATTTAACTATTGAAATAAGTTCCCATTAACACCAGATGCTGTAGTTCCAGCAAGCTCACGTCACAGGTGATCAGTAATTCAAAGGAATTTTCAAGCAATTAGAGGGAACAAAGGCAACTGAGTACCGAAACACACGCACGTACATCGATAGAGAGAGAGAGAGATACGATGATCGATTACCTGTTTTTGGGTCCTCGAATTGACGAAGATGGAATCGTCAATGGCCGATGGATAGATAGAAGCTGCGAGGCAGGCAACGCGCAAAAATTTTGTTACAAAATCTCGGCCAATGATGACTCAGCTCCGAGCCTTCTAACTTCTGGTGCGTGTTGAAATTTTTTTGATTGGCCTCTTGACTATGAAATAGGAAAAGAACAGGGAACTTAGCTTCGATTTGGAGCTTTAAGTCTAACCACATGAGATGCATATTGGTCTCTCGAATATGGCAGTTCTTTCTTCTTTGTCCCAGCTTTAGCAAGTGATCGTCAGCATGAAGAATCATCAACAATCGAAGTAGCCCAATATAGCGAGAAGCAAATATTTCCCAACCTCAGGGAGCGACTTGTTCTGAATTCCCAACCAAGCAAGATCAAGCAAAGCAGCTCGTAATACTTAAATTTTAACTTAACCAATTCACCAGAACACTTCACTCCAGGGGCTCCGGAATCAGGGATTTCATCGTCTCTACTCACTTTTGTACTATACTTTGCCAATGTTCATCTATGGTTTTCACGGTTTCTATGGAACTGGCGGGTGACTTCCCTATGAATTGTTCCCCTGCAGCTCATCCCATCCACCAAAACACTCGGCATGCAAATCCAGTCAATGATAGACCGAAATCTTATTCAATCTCCCCATTCAGCTTATTCTACCAAAGTGCAACGGACTTAAAGTCCTTGAACAAAGACGAGGAAGAAAAACTAAAGAAAGTCAATGATAGACCGAAATCTTATTCAATCCATTTCGCCGCATTGGACCAATAGCTAAAGAAAAACTTCCTCACACCTCAAAACAGAGAGAACAGGGACAATGCATTACTTTTGGTACAATTGAGCTATAATAACTCTCATAGAAAGGAGCTTCAGTCGTGTTGCTGAAGTGTGTTTGTGCTGAATGAAGATGGGGAAAGCAACTGGAGCTGCAGTGATCGGGCTTTATGGATGGGCTGGATTAGTGACCCGATGGGCTGGGTTCTTTATTATTTTTATTATTTCTTTGTTTTTTTTGGGTAAAGTTAAGAATTTCTCTGTTAATTTTTAATTTTTGTGTTTTTTTTTATCAAAACTGCATTTTGCCGGCAATAATTCGGATGTTAATTATATTCCAGCAAAATTTGCTCCTTTAGAACTTTTAAATTACCGCATTTTTGTTATCCCCGTACCCTTTAAATTGCTAGTAATCGCACTTTAAGTACCTTCACTTTAAAAAACCATTTACTTTCCCGTCGAAAAGCAACGACAAATCACGTTCACAAAAATCCATCAATTTCCGGCCTTATTTTATATTTTTCACCTTTTCGGTGAAACACATAAAATTGGCTGGGTCGAGATCGAAAGAGGAACCTCATGGCTACACACTCCAATATGCACTTGGAGATTGGGAGGGTCTAGCGGGATGAGATTTGAGTAACCATTGTCACTATGCATTTGACACTAGAAGTTGTCAATTAGTGATGTTGCTTTCTTTTTTTTTGGTAATCATCTAATTGAGTAGTTACTTAGACCCATGCTTATGTTAGCAAGGGAGGGATGATGAGACATACTTTCCCTGTTGTTGAAATGATTGTGTGGGATGACAAATCTTGAGGGAAACTTCTTGTTGCTTCAAGTTGCTTAGACCCATGCTTATGTGCAAATGGACTTAATATGAACTGAATATGTATTATACAAACATGAAACGGTGTAATGACCTTAGGAAACGAACCCGAGGTCAAGGCCACCTATTGAAACTATATTGGGACATGTTATTTAATTAGAAAGGAGGTTAATGCCTACTGTCCATGTTATTCACATGGAGGACCTCACAATCGCAACTAATCAATTAAAAAATAATTTAGCAGTTGTCGTTTAATAGAAACATTGCAACAAGGCTGGTGCACCGAATTGGTTAAACAAATTAAGGTCTCCACAATCACAACTTCACTGTTTTGCGATTCCTTCTCTAGTACCGTTGTCCCCATGACTGCACCAACAACCCTACTTTTTCCCTTCTAGCCCTAATTTATCCAGCCAAATGAGCTAGGGAGAGAAGATGACAAACCTAAGTTTACAGAGATAGCACGCGAGCGACGCTCAAGCAATGACGGCAACTCAGCAAGTGACCGTGAGTGAGCAATGAGGAGTTCCCTGAATGATGGAGAGCGAGCACTAATTTATCCTTCCCGTGCGATGTCATTTTGCGCAAGACTTGATACGACGTCGTTTGGCTTGAGTGAGCCACGTAGGATTGTGCGATGTCGTTTTAGACATCCACCTAGACTGGAATCTTAGAAAAATATGCCAAGTTAGATAAAAAAAAATTATTTATAAAGGCCACGTAATCAATTTGGCTGAAATTTCTTGTTGATGGTACTTAAGTTATCGTTTTTCTTCGATTTGGCAATTAAGTGAGCTGGCGAAAACTTTTGATACTAAAGTGAGCGCCATACACAACTTTTTGCATTTCTAGTGTACTTCTCCCTTTATTCAGAATAGTCATTATTCAATAAAATTAAGATCATAGTGAGTTATTTCTAATGATAGAAACCATATCCAGTCATGTATATTGTTGCTAATATCTTAAGGTGTTTTTAACCAAAAACTAGGGGATCACTCAAAATCAATTTGATTCTTCTCGAATTCGACTGACTCACACACTTCAAGTTTAAAAATATTTGACCCAAGTAACTCGAAAACCTAACAAACTAATTGGATTTTTACATATGGTAATTACATGTAGGCACTTATGAATGCTATGAACAACTAAAAAGTAATGGTTTTAGATTTCATCTTATGTAAGATTTTGGGTTCGAGCTCAAGCATAGATTGAACTCAAACGAAAATTCACCAAGTAGTAGAGTCGAGCCAAATTGAGCTTGAGGTCAAGATTTTTAGAAGATCAATTGAGTCAGATCAGCTTGAGTTGAATATTGAGCTTTGCAAAACCGAGTGGAGTGAAACTAACTATCGACTTGGCTTGATTACACTCACACCCCTGCCGGATGGAAGAAATTTTCATACCATGAGTTGGAGCATATTTAAACATTCTGACCCCCAAAGCGAAACTCATGTCATTCACAAAAAGGGCAATATCCTTACAGCAGTCAAATCTCGTGCTTGACCTAGATGTGTTATACAGTTTGAATCAGCATCATCATCTTTGCAAAGGTTGGCCATACTGCGAGCAGGAGCTAATTGACTCCAGAACTAAGATTTCAATTGCTGAAGATGATGCTGAGCAAAATATCCATAATGATATACGTCAGAGTCAGTTAAATAAAATATACTATGGTAGAGCGAAATTCTAGACTTTACGAAGCTCGTATAAGACATGTCTTAATCACAATATGAGAAGTTGTAGAAGCAGATCTCACCAAAAGCAACAGGATGGTGTTTGGCCACTTTTTTAGTGGCACCGACTACATTGCAATGCCTATGCTAAGTTCCTAGAAACCGTACAAAGTGTAAATGCAACAAAAGGGATAGAAGTGATAAGACCAAAAATCATACATAAAACCACATTAATGCCAAAACAATCTGCGAAAGTGAAACTACTGCTTGTGTCTCAACTCTTCTCTAATTGAGAGCCGAGTAAAGTTTGAGCCCACTATAGTTAAAACCAAAAATGCAAATGACATGATAGCGAGTCTACCACTAGAGTGAGATGAGTTAATTTGGAAAGAAGGAAAAAGGTTTGACTAATCACTGGGAAAACGAAAAGGAAGGATTAACCCACTTGTTTTCCTGCTCACTTTGTTGATGTTGTTCTTCAAGTGCTGGTAATTTGAATTTGGTTTGTTAGAGGGTTGACTGCGACCTAGAACGATATTATTGGGGACAATTGAGTTCTTTCTTGTATTTTAGCAAGGTTAATACTTGATTGTTGCCAGCTACTTTCTGCGCAATCTTTTTCTTGATTTCTAGCCGTGTTCTTGCATTTTCGATGAATGCAATCCTGTATGATCAGCGAGGTTATGACTTCAGAGCAGTGTGGTTTGTCAATTCAATGAATGTAGATTGCATCACTTTTGTGGAAGTCTCTGTAGGTTTGACCCCTGCTGCAATGTATCAGATAGAGGTTTATAGGGTTGAGGATGCGTGATACATTAATCAAGTAGGCTATATTCTATTGGGAGTTGAAGAATTAAATAAATCATTTGAATTTGTATGTTAAACCTAGAAAGATTAATTGTAAATTAGGCATCTTTTAACCAAACTGTGATTTCACTGAACCACTTTCAACTCTGTTGGTATGACAACTTGATATGCTGAGTGAGAATGATTCCGGCGTTTGACTATACATGATGCAGGCCGAGCAATTTGACAAAAAAAAAAAAATTTGTTTCTAATGTATCAAGAAATTGTAGTTTGCACATGGCTACATGACTTTCTTTTCATGTAAAGCTCGAAAGGGTTTGAGCCTACTAGTGGATGCTCTCCTTGATATTCTCCTCCCGAGCAGTGGGCAGTTATCTTCTTCACTTGAGCATTTTTGGAAATTTACATCGGTCAATCCTTACTCCGTGTTTATGTAGATTGTTATTGTTGAAATATGTCTCGAGTTTAAGCCCGTTGAACGAACTCAATCCGAATCGAATCATGTATAGGCTTGGCACATGAAAGTTCAAGCAAAAGACTATTGCAGATTATGGATTTTGTTTACATGTTGGAGTCACGATCGAAAGGGAAAAGTCCAACTTGGAGTTTGTGGGATACAAATTTGCTTTGAAATACACGTATATCAACTTCCCGCTTGAAGTCAACCAAGTAAAATACAAAAAAAAAAAGAGGAAGTTACCTACCGGTAGGATTCAGCTAAGATTGCTCATCTACACTTCTTCTTGGGTCTTTTTTTTTTGCTAGAATGTCTTCTTGGGTCTTACTTGTCGCGACCTACCCCTCGAGGGCCGAACTCGAATGAGGCGGGTTTAGAGATAAGTATTCATGAAACGGTTCATATGGCATATCATGAAAATGATTTTATTGAAGCATAAATCCTTTGGTTAACCCATATGGCCCATTGATCATGAACATGGATTTTCCCTAAATCCTTATCTCGCGTGACAGCGGATTGATTTTATCTTTTTTAGGAGTCGCCACTAGCCTAGGTCGGGGGTCGGCTAGAATACCCAACCGAAACGCGGGAATTTCGTTTCGGTTTCCACAAAAACCAGAGATCAAAGGTTCGGGGATTAGCTTACGTTAATATTTCTATTAACGCCCTTTCGGTACCGCTAAACTTAACATGGTTGTTATCTAAGTTATCATGCATTTGTTCTTTACCATTTTCATGTTTAAAGTCTTAGTCCACTAGGTGATCATACATCTTGTTTTTGTATTTTCATTTAAGATTCTACACTAATCCTATCTTAGTCTAGAAAAAGAAAGAAACAATCGATTGTATTGAGAGACAATTCGTAAAGTAAACACTCAAAGTATTGAAAAGACAAGCTAATTCTAAGCACGAGAAAGTAAAAACCCGTAACTCGTCGGGTGTTTAATACAACACAAATTGATAACCCGAGACATGATCGGGATGAATGAATTTTTACAATTAAAACGGTCGGAAAGGACATCGACCATCACCGTACAAAAAATTGGGTCGGAATGGACATCTACCTCCACCATCTTCAAGACCACCGTCTTCTTGGACCTATTCTAATTCCAAAGCTAAACTAGACTAGGTCCATACAAAGGAAATGAACATCATGATGTTCACAACAAAAAAATAATTGTCCACACGAGAGAATGTAATATGCAAAAAGATACAAAAATGCAAATGTAATCACAACAATGGCCTCGAAATCGACCTTTGATTTAAACATGCATCGTCCTCATCTAACGACTTACCCATTTCATTTTAATGATGACTTATGTACATTAGCCACCAAGCACGTTCGTTTATAGTGACTAACGTGACATAGTCCTTAATTGAGGTTCTATGTGAAGCCATGGATTTCCCTTCGAGCATGCATCGGTTCCTATCATACATCTAAAAGAGCACATGTATCAAGCTTAAAATAAGCATGCAAGTAGGTCACAAAGACCTTGATTCTCATCCAATCAATCAATTTAGTGAACCGACATCGGGTCACTTCATTCCATTTATCACGCATCAATCATAAGAACATGCACCAGAAAATCGATATGTTGTGAGAATTAAAGCTTGTGAAAGCATTAAAAGAAACTGGTTCAGCATGCGTTACTTTCTAAAAACCATAAAACAAAAGACACTTCATAAAGGAAAAACAAAGGATAGCAGAACAGGGGATAAAAAGTGTATTCAATTGAAAAAGAACCATTGTTAAAATGATCTGGAAAATTTATGGTAGCCTAAGCATACAATGAGGAACAGCTTTCGTAGAGAAAGTTTTCTCGAAAAATGTTCACATGATTTTATAAAAATTTGGGAACACAATTAAATGTGTCAGGGAAAAGAGAATCACTGCAGTTTTTGTTGCAAAGATGAGGCCATTTACCCTATCATTTGTTGCTCAAAATTTACGAAATTTTGACACAAGATAGTTCAAAGAGTGTCCTGCAATTTTCATTAAAGGTCTGACCTTTGATTGTTTGTAGAAAAATCGATAAAAAATCATCAAGAGGTCTGACTTACCTTAGACAGAACAGGGGTTCCGAATTTGCAGGTTGCTAATCCTAATGCAAACTTGTAAAAAAAACGAAAAATGTCCTAAATGACAAGCAAATGACATGTCCTTAGTGTCTATGAAAGTTTCATAACATGTATGACGATTTACCAAGAGAGCATGAATCCGATTAAGTCTAAATTTAAGTTTGATTTTCATGAAAGCATGCCGATGCATTAACTAGTACCAAGGACATTTTATGGATGACAAAGATGAACTAAAATGATGCATGAAATGTATGAAAATTTAACATGGATTAGGACTAGATGCAATGACAAAGAGGATATAATCATCTAATCCTAATTACATGAGCAAATGACCATACAAGTCCATGAACTATTAAGCATGAATTAATGTTTATGATGCATGAAATGCAATATGACAGAACATGATAGCATGTTTGTATATGATTTTAACCTACCAAATGACATGCAAAAAATACATGGAATACGTCAATGCGAAGCTTGAATAGCCCTTTACAAAAGTCTAGAAGACTTCATATTCCAATCGTGAACAGAAAAATTCTTATAAAATTGGCAAGAGTGCTACATGAACAACTTAATCCCTAATTGACAAATATAGGGGTTAAGGAATTTCGATTGATTAAACACACTAATGACGAGCAATTGATGTATGGAGAGTGTCACCAGTGAGTTAACATGATGCTCTATGATGTTCATGAAGGTCACTTGAACAATTAAGTCCAATTTCACAACGAATTTTGTAAGAATGCAATTCGGATCAATGCAGGGCAGACTGAACATCTTGAGAATATGAGATGATCTCAGGTATCAAATGTTGTCTAAAAATTCTAAAAACAATATATGATATGCATGAGACCTGAATTTACAAGTTCACAGAAGGATGCAACTCGAAAATCAATTTTCCCTGTTCTGTACAAAATTAGTAAAATGTGTAGTTTCAGTTCTATTACAGCAGAAAACCAATTTACTCTTGCTGCAACTTTGAAAATAGATTTCAGGTACCAAATGAACTCCAATCAGGGGCATCTTTAGCATTTTAAAGACTGATTTGAGTGCTTTACAAACTTCGTTGAGGACTCTAAGGCAGAAAATGTTGATTTCAAACTCAAACGAAGATGTTTGTGCAAGTCCATTTCAGGTTCTAATATATGCAGACAAGAACTAAAGTTGAATCAAGGAATTTTCACCTATTGAATGAAATCCTAAAAATCTGAAAAAAAAATATGTCATGATTGAGATCCTAATGAACAACTTTCGTGAAGGAATGATCATCAAAATCAACTCACAAAAATCAGCAAAACAATCAGACATTCAACAACAGATTTAAACATACTGCGGAACACATGGCAGAACAGATAGCTAGGATTTCGAAGGGATTTTGAGGTAGTAAACGAACTTCGTTTTGGACGCATAATATGTTGAATCGAAGCTTAGGAAGTATAGATCAAATGTCTAGAAGGACCCGAAGCATGATTTCAACGTTTAAGACCTCGTTTCAGAGCTAAAAGAATCTGTGTTCAGAGAGCAACGAAATTGACAGAACACACACTCATCATTCAATCAGCTCACTTCAAGCCTCCAATCACATAATCAACTTATCATCTTCCATATATACATCAGCAGCACCCCTTAGCATCTATCCATAGCAAGTTTAAGGCGAGTTCTAGCCCCGGACACCTAATGCATCCTCGCTTCATCGAACTCAGGTTAGAGGAGCATACCTTTGTGCGTTTGAGCTTTGATTTCGTCAAAACCGAACTTCACAGCCTCCAATGGATGATTATAGACTATTTAACGACCGGCGGAAAAAGAAACGCCGAAGCTCCTCCGATGGCTGTCTGGTAGCTTCTCGACCTCCTGGTGGTTTGGGACACGTTGAGGAAGGGCTTCAGAATGATCGGACCACTTGGAACAGCCGCAATCAGCCGTAGCAAACAGAATCGGTTTGATTCGCCGGTCTTGCGCTCGATCGGCGAGGAGACTGGACGGGAAGATCGGAGGCTCCTCCAGCGGTGCTTTGACCAGCGAGACGTCGAGGAGAGTGAGGCGAACGTCGGAGGGGGTGTCCGGAGGGGCGGCGATGCCGGCGTGTGGCCGTGGGAACAGAAGAAAACCGTGATCGGAGGCGGTTAGAGAAGAAGAAAAGAAGACGTGCGATGGGGAGAGAGAGAAGCCAGGGGGAGAGAGAGAGAGCACGAGAGAAAGCCCCCAAAAGGCAGACAATTCTGGATTTTTCTAAAAATGAGACCACCCCCCCTTGAGTTTTGGAGGGAAAATGGGTTATATACCCTCTTCAAGATCCAATCTCGGCCGTTGGTTTGATCCGACGGTCAAGATTTGTGCTTGATATTTACTTGGAGGTTAAGCAAAAATCTCATTTAAAATGTGCTAATTTGAATGGCCATGATTTAATCTTATCAACGATCTCGATTAATTTTGCAATTAAGGACCTAATTAGGGGTGTTTTTGTAATTTCACAAAACCCGGGGACTTTTTTGCAAAATCTAAAAAATTGCAGGGCATGGGGGAATTATTCCAAGAATGGATCCCTCGATCGGTCTTCTATTTGGGCGGTTGAGTCTCAATTGTTCCAAATTTATGCAATTTAGTCCTTGAAGGACCAAATTGAAAAGAAAGATTCATCAATCATGAGGAGAAAATAATCCAATATGAAGAGAAACGGTCCAATTTTGATCCAATTAGGCCAATTAAACCAAATCTACAACTTTTATGATTTTAATTATCTAATTGGTCATGAAAAATGTCGGACTCATACCATAGGTGCACCAAATTGGATTTTTCCTAAGCTAATTTTTGAACAATTTCATGCAATTTCTAAAAATTTACAAATTAATTGAAGTTGGATTCAATTAAACTTGCGAAAATGCTTATTGAATCAATTGTCCATGCTTATAATGACCTATTACATTCAAATCGACATTGAAATGAATGCGTGACCCTCGTGTCAAAATTAAATTGAACACCAATGTTGAAACTGAACCTCAATTCATCAAATTAAATTTGTCCTGAATGGGTCAAATTGAGTTTCATCAATTGGACATCAATAACCCCTAATCCCCAAATTCAAATGAGCTAAATGTGTAAAATTGGAGAGTTCTCAAATCAATTTCGCAAAATTAACCCCGGATTTGTGTTTATCTCACAAAAACGAGTCAAATGATATCCACCATTCGCGAATCGTGAACAATTGGTTCAAACCCCTAATTAAGGTTAAAATTGGGGGTTTTCATTTCAAATTGATGATTCACAAAATTGGTCGCACGAGCAATCTTATGATGACTTTTGGATCAAATTTCGTAAAAGGAACTAAGCTAAAATATGAACAAAATGAAAGAAATTTTGTTTTTGGCCGATTCTGAACCTATTTTCACAAATTAGGAAAAAATAGGTTCTTAATCAATTTTTGCAAAATTTCGAATGCCAAATTCAAATTTAATGTAAAATAAGATGATTTTTTAATTTTTGCATTTCTCAAATTTTTTTTGTTAAAGGTTTGATCAAAAGTCAAACCCTAGTTGACTTTTCACTATGAGCTTGATTTTATGATCAAATCTTTGAATTTTTCTGAAATTTCCACTTCTAAAGTGAAATTGGACTCAAAAGGAATCTTTTTATGAAAAAGTTTTAATTTGACCTTGGGTTGACTTTTTGGTCAAAAGAGTTGACCAAAAAAAAAAAAGCGAAAGTCAACCGTTTGACTTTTCGGGTTTTTGCATGAAATGAATAGAAAATTGTCTACAGAAGCTAGGACAACAGACATAATTAAAAAAAACAACACTTTTTGTTCAAGAAACAGGCTCCGTCGCGATCGGAAACCATAATCTTGAATTTTTTATTTTTAATGATGCGTCGACTAGAAATTAGGTGTCAACATTACTTGTGAAGAGGTATGAGATGTGACGTGAGTACTCCAAAAAGGAGGTGCCCTTGTTGATGTGCAGAGGCTACCTCATCGTATCTGCTAGTGTTTATAGCCGATAGAAAATTTTGTGGAAAATTTTGTTTAATTACTTCAGGAGAGCGAGAGATTATTTCATAAAAAATTATATAGTTAAATATTATGTGAGTTATTGGGTGTAATTGAGGCTTTAAAAATACTGAAAGTATTTGAGTAACTGATTGTAATTTTTATTGTGTCCATTGATCTATAGTAAAATTTTTTGCTACTCTATCTATGGATGTAGGTTGTATCGATGAAATCACGTAAATTTGATATTTAATTTATT
>JAMXDD010000001.1:13825077-14019924 GCA_024733475.1 Syzygium grande | reverse complement strand
ACCCATCGAAAACTCAGCCACCTCATATTCCGTATGCACTGGTATTCCAAAACGTACTAATGGCGGTGGTGGAGGGTTCATCACTCAGGTCGGGGTTTTGAAAATTGTTGGTTTACACAACCATGAGATTATATCTCAGCAAGTACACCCCTAAACCTAACCTAGGCTATCACGTACCTCCAAACAATTATAGAACACATTCACACGCGCCAAAACAAGAAACAATAGGCATATTACACACAATCACACGCATATGCAAATTCCCACGTCGTGCGTCCCTTTCGTTCTCATCATCACTTTCCACATTCCTAGTCAGTGACCCGCGTAAACGTACACGCCTCAGGTACACTACTACCACTTATCACTTCTCACACCACTCGCCAGTGTCCCGCGTAAACATTCACGCCTCAGGTACACTACGACTCAACACTCAACCCAAACCAAATGGCGACAGGCCTACATGATCGGAACTCGAGCTTATGATGCCTTGGTCCAATCCCGGTCTCACCCGAGCTGATCATGCCTCGGACCGAATCTCATACTTGCTTTTTCAAGCCTCAGCCTGTGCCAAATGCAATAGACCTACGTGATCGCTGCTCGAATTTATGGTACTCGACCCAATCCCAACCTCGCACTTTCACCCCTTTCACATACTTTCCCACAATCACTTGCCACACCACTATTCCTTTTTACTCATGCACACGCTCTACATGCATTTACCACACGCAACTGACCCATCACACGTGGCCCGTGCACACATCACTTCACACATAAAACACGCTCACTCAGCAATTCACATGGCCACTGTCAACAATTAATCCAATCCGGCCCACGCGTGCACCAAACATGCATAATTCTATTATATAATTACACAACTAAGCACCCAATTAAATCAACTCCATCCAGAATAATTCCAAACATGCCTAAAACACATAAATTGCCAATTTTCTCTAACCAGATGGCGTCAAATCAATTCCGATCCTTCACGACACTTTCTCGCCATTAAATGCCGGTTCTAAAAATCTAACTTGCGTCCCAAATAAATCATCACAACCCCATGAACAATAAATCACAACTCGTGAACAGTAACTCATAGCCCACTATTATTCTGAATTTTCCAATAAAAATTTTCCAGTTTCAATTCTAAGGCCTGCCACCTAATCCCACTTCTAAATCATGCCATTCCGCACTTAATCTATTCCCGATTTCACCCAAAATTGCCTGTAGATACCCGAAATCCTAAATTGGGTTTAGAGCGCGACTTACTCGCATTCTAGACTATCGCGGCTAGAACGGAGAGCGGTGGCACTAAATTGAGAATGGCGGCGACGGTGTACGGCTCCTAGGTGGCGGCGATGGCGCGGCTTGCTTGGCTGTAGGTCTTGCCTCACGTGAGAGAGAGAAAGGGAGAGAGAGAGAGAGAGAGACGGCGACTGGTGGTGGTGGCTTGTGGCTGGTACGGCGGCTTGAGGGTGGTCCGGACGGTGGTAGTGAGCGGCGGCGCCGGCAGTGGGCTTCCCGATGGACGGCAAGGAGCTCACGATGGAGGGGAGGTTTCACGGCCAAAAAAAAAAAAGGGGGAATTCAATGGGAAAGGGAGAGAGGAGAGAGAGATAGAGGTCTAGACTTCAATAGTGCCTTTGACCAAAAATATTTAAGGCACAAATGACTAAAATGCCCCTTGCCCCTAAAATTAATCCTTTATAAATCCTGAAGGGCAAAATCGTCACTTTCTTCATTACTCGTCGAAATCAAATTTTTCCGAAGGATTTAAGCGCACCAAAAATTGACACGTGTTACGTGCAATGTCGTCCTAACGTTCCGGCGTGACTTCCTAATTTTCCGGTGTCCAATTTGGGCAAAAATTTCATAATTAAATTCTATTAAACGCAACTCGAGCATTTCTCGAGCTAACGGGCGGCTTGCTGGGGAAATTCGCAGAATCAACTTATGACTGATACTAAATCGAGTCACATGCAAGTCCGTTCGGTGCATGACGATCTCGGTTGTCATTAAAATCGCGAAGACTAATCACTTGATCCGAGGAGTACGATCGTTCGGTATAATTTCGGAATCATTCGTCAAGTCGTTTCGTGGTCCAACGGAATCACCCGCGATCCACTACTAGGACAGTGGCGAACTGACCCCTAACTATCCTTGGATCGGCCAATAGTGGCTCAAAATATCACTTCCGCAATTTAATGGTCGAAATCCATTCACGATCGAATTTCCTTTAGTCGCGTGAATTTAATTTCCCTATTAGCCTTTCCGTAATGGTTAGTATTCCCAGGAATGATCAGTTCCGGACGAGAATTTACTACGAGCACATCTCATAAAACTCAATTATTCAATAAATTTCAATTGGTGGAATTTCGGAATATCACACGATAAACACCTAGAACTTACCTTAGGCATCTAACGATCCAATTGATAAACAATTGGAAATCATCCAAATGGTTTGAAGATTTCTTAATGGAATATCTAGATTTCTCCTTAGATATTCGAAAAGTGTCTTGACGAAATACCTAGATATCTCTTTAGGTATTCAAAAAGTGTTTTGATGACCTAGATTTCTCCTTAGGTATTCAAAAGGATTTTGACAAAATACTTAGATTTCTCCTTAGGTACTCAAAAAGATTTCCTAACTAATTACCTAGGTTTCTCCTTATGTATTTGAAATGACTTGCTCAGAAACATCAGGAACTTTAGAAATTTTGGGAATATCTAGGACATACTTTAGATATCTAGGAAGGTCTCTCACCTTTGGGCAGTTTGAAAATTGGATAGTTTTTGGATGATTCACGAGCTTTGGAGAGCCGCTAATGTGGGGAACTCTTTGGTCCTCGAGGAAACATTATCTAGCAAACACGATCAAAGCAAATATGCGCATTCATCAAAAAGGTAAACAATGGAGACCGTTCACTTTTCTGCAATTGAATTCCTAAAAACATTTTCCAGCAACAAAAAGTTTTCACTCCAACAAACATACCTTCTATCTTTCTATAATTTTCACAAAACTCACACTTTGCTTCTTCTTTTTTTTTTTTCTCGAAACACTTCAAACCTTTAAAAAATGTTTATATATGACAACAGGATCATACTTAATATCAATAAATAATTTTTGTCAGCCATTATTTTGGAACAAATCGTACTTTAATCGTCATTCATCATCTATCTAGAGTCCTGCTAGTCTTTTCTCCGATTCATCAAGTTACATGCAATTTATATTTCTTATCATTCAGAAGGGGCATTCGCACTTCTATTTTTTTTTTTTTTTTGGTCACTCACTTCCAATTCATGTGCGATCTAATTTTATGTTCGAAGAATTTTTATCAAACGTGAGGAATATAAAAGGTGAAGAAATTAGAGGTGAAGAAGAATATAAAGAGTAGAAAATATATTTTACTTGCTGTTTGGAAGGTAATGAAGGTAAAAGAAGTGAACAATTGAATTTACCTTGTCTGGAAAGATGCGAAAATGGAGAGGAAAGAAAATGAATAGGGAAAATTTTTTTTTTTACCGTTATATTTTATTAGTGAAAGGATAAAGAAAGGCTAGTTTGGGGATTAACAGTAGAACTTGTCGATTCCTCACACTTTCTTTCCAATTTCTGTGAACATGTTTTTCTTAGCCTAACTAAGCGATTTGAATAGTCACCCTATCTCCCACTTAGTTTTTTACGCATGCCTTGTTTAGCTTTTTCTTCCTCATTGAATAATGACAATGCGTGGACTCCACTCCATGGCAGCCAAATAAAGTTCTTTGGCGTGGAGACTCTTGTGAGGAGAGTCTTCGAATCATTGTGGATGATGTTGAATTTCAACTAAGAGGTTGTTTGTTTCGGGGGGGAAATTTCATCATAAAGGAAAATCTTTTCTGAGAAATCCTTTTTCCAAAAAAAATATTGTCCCTTTTCAAGTGAGGGAATTCATTTTTCTAACTTTAAGCATGCATATTTTCTTTTGACTGTAAATGATTTTACATTAACTGATCATTTTTAGTAAACCAAATGCGTGAAAGTTCATAAAATCAATTCGCAAAAAACTTTTCACTCAAGCAAACATGCCCTAAGCATTTGTTTGGTATACTTGTGAGTTATGCTATAGTTGTGTTGTGACTATATAGTGAAGTATTATAACTTAAGTGTTTGATAATACATGTTTTAAAACTGCAATTTCTCAAACTAGATGAGTCAACTTCCTAAAAGATGCTATAAGTTATTAAAGCTTTTAGAGTGTCATAGTTACAAGGAGTTTGCCAAATACCTTGCAGAAAACTATAGCATTTCTTTCACAGCTGTAATTTTTGCGGAAACTGAACAGGTTCTAATTAATAAAGCTCCAAAGATTATTTCTCAAATCTCTGTCACTTTTTAGAATGAAATATATATATTTTTCTTATTTTTAGTAAGTAAACTCTTTCTAATTTCATGAAATTTTCATTTCAATTTTTAGAATAAGTCAAACCTTTACGAAATAATTTTTTCCTTGATTTGTCTAATTTTTTCACATGTAAAGCATGCTCATTTACTAAACTTTAGCCCAATGTGAACTGTCGTCTGTGGACTTTTAATCTATTAAATATAATCTCTGAACTATTAATAAATGTTCAATATACTCCGTAAACTATATTAAGAAGTTTAACTTTGTCTTTTTGTTAGTTCGAGTTAATAAAATTTGCCAATATGCCCTTCAATCTATTAAGTTCTTCCGATAGAAAGCAAAAGGAAGTTGGATAAATATGTTCTTATATAATATTGGCCCATCATTTCAAAAGTCCAACTCAGCATACAATATTCCATGTCATCAAATTATATATGACTTTGTATTTGATCAAATCGAACGTCTACATTGAACACTTAGGAATCGTTAAATGATCACTCTAACTTTAAGTATAACATTGCATATCAAGCCAATGTTTAGGAACTATTAGTATCATTTCCCCTTTAAGAAAAGACAATAAGAATATGCTCGGAATATACACAAGATCAAAATGTGATAAAACTAAACTTCCCTGGAAATTTCTCCACTCCATTTAGTTGGATGGACTTTTCATATATTGACTCCGGTCGTCGCCAAAACCTGGAACGAACATGGAATTGAGATTTGGCATATCTAACTCCTTGGACCACCATAGCTTCTTTCCCTTTTCGTTCAAATGCAAGTTCCCAAGATTTTACTTGATTTCGGATGTTCTCAGAATATTCTGTTTGCATGGAAAATGTCCTCAACCTTTTGGGAGGCTATAAATAGATTCTGCACTCCAACGCTGTTCTTCGAAGCCAAAAGCATCAGAAGTAAAATCTTTATTAAAAGCCAATGATTAATTGTGAGCATGCATGTGAGTGGTGTATTACTGGGCATTTACTCCTTTGGCAGTGAGTATCGTGAATCTAATATAAGCTCACTGCCAAATGAGATTTGCCCAGCAGTTCACCGTTGCAATCTTCAATTAAATTTTCTTTCATGGCACTATATTTATTTTAGTATCAGTTAATTGTTCATCTATTAATATTGTTTATAATCAGATGATTGCATTTGTGTAATTTTTTAGATAAAATTGTTTAGTAATTATAGCAGTCATACTTTGGACTTCTCAAGCATATACTCTTCACTTTTTTCTGAAAAAACTTGTAAGACAATCAGCAATAATCATTTTCCATATTCTTTCAGATATTGAAATAATCTTTTTGTTTACATTTGTTAACAGTGCAGGTGGGCTTTGAGGCCAACTAGACAATTCCTTAGCTTTTGCTAACTGGTCCTGTCACTTTTGTGATGAAGTATATATGGTTTTAGGTGTCGTCGACAATAAACAGCCACATATCGAAGGTAGCGGCCCGGTGGTCATGGTGGCTAATGACAGAGGATGCGATTGAAGGCACTGCGACAAGGCGACTCAGCAATGCATAAATTTCTAGTAACTGATTAGTAGGTAGAGGAAAATGGGGACTATAAAAGAAGAAAAAGGAGTAATAAAGGGAAAATAGGAAAAAATTATTTCATATGGCTTAAAGTGTCATTTTTTACAGAGTGAAAAGAAAATTTTCGGTGGTTATCTTCGATGAAATTCAAATAATTGAAGTACACAATTTGTGTCTATACCGTGAACCATACTTGGAGTAAGACATTTTTGTCATTGCAATATTGTGATTCAAATCGCCATAATGAATTTAAAATTTTGATTTTTTAACCAAAATTATCGCTAATTGCTCGAAGCGAGACGCAAAATGAACCCTTAATTCTCCTTGGTTATAGTTAGAAAAGTTTTTTCATTTGATTTCTTTATATATTTTACCTTTTTCCCACACTTGTAAATTGGGCTCCGTTGGAGACCTTAGTTCACGTAGGAAAGGCAAAAGCTGCTACTCAATCATCATCTTGTTACTGATCGGCCTGGCCCGGTTGACCTCGCCAGTAGCTGCCCCAATTGCTGCGTCGGCGGGGTTATCCTCCCTCGGGACATGTTGGATGCCATGGGCCTTGAGGGGTGGCTTGGCGGCCTTGGAGGCGGAGGCAGAGGCGATGGGCAAGCTGCTGAGGACGGCTTCTGTAGCAGCATGGCAGAGCTGCCAGCTCCCACCCCAGAGTAGTTCGACCGATCTGTAAATTGGGTTCAGGATCCGACTGCGGGCCTCTTGTAGCAACGATCGGAAAATTGCTGCCACAATGCGAGTCAAAGTCAAGCTTTTTCGGTCGGTTTTTCACTTGCTTCGAAAGCAAAAAAAACTATACTTTCAGCTTCTAAAGAGATTAGGTTTTAGCTATCTAAGGTGGGTTTATCCGTAGCCCACATAGAATTTCACGAGAAGATATGTCTATACATGTTTGAGATGATTTTTACTTTTCATGGGTTTCACACTTCAATTTTAGCATTTGACTTGAGATGTGACATTTACTTGATAATAATTGCCTTAAGTCTCAAGAAATTGTAAAACTTTCAGCAATAATTATTTTTCATATTCTTTCAAACATTATAATCTCTCTTTTTTTCACTTGCCAATGTGCAAGTGGGCTTTGAGCACAACTAGACAATGCCCTAGTTTTAGTTAACTAATTATGTCACTTTTGAGGTGAAGCATGTATGCCAATCCTTTTGGATGGTCTTCACATCCACTTTGTTGAATCAGAAATTTAACTTCTCTGAGAAATAAGATAATGGACCTACCCCACCACTTTCTATTTAGGTGTCGCCCAATAATTAAGGACCACTTATTCGAAGGTAGGGGCCCTCCAAGATACAAGCAGAGAGAGATCAGTGACCGCCCAGTGATCGTAGTAGCTGAAGGGCCAGAAATATTGACGAAACTACCAATGACAACCGGAAAAATTCAGTTGTACATATGAAGTTACTTAAGAGGACTTCTTTGTGCAAGTTAAAAAATGTTAGGAGCCGATTACACATGACTAAATTTGAGATGCACTTGCCAAAAGTAAACTTTACCCTACTCTTTAATTGATAAATTTTTTTTCATCTGCATCTGATACTGGAGAATATACTCTTGGATTACCTTGAAAATTCATTGGTTCATAATCTCAGACAAAGAGCCACCTCAGCTCTCTCAGGCATCACCATCCCCCGCACTTTCTAGGAAAACCCACCTTCTTGCATGATGTCCCAATGAAATTGAATCAAGTAAACAAAGACCAAGACCAAATAAAGTAACAAACCAACGTGTGAACACTGAGTTTAAGTCCTTCCCTTAAATCTGCATCATCACTCAAAACTGCTGAAGACGAAAAAACCTGTGTATTAGTTTTTCTCAGACTTCGTCTATTCTTGTGAGGTCCATTACCGATCACATGAACATCATCCCAACAAGCTTCCTGGTGTAAAATTAACGCGGAAGCTAACCAAGATTTTGCAATGAAATTAATGTGAGAGAACCAAAGAAAAATAAACGATGAACGATAAATGATAGCAAAAATTTATGTGGTTCGGTCCTAGTGGTGGTATCTATATCCATAGAAAAAGCCAACAGTAAATAATCCATTATAATCATAAAATCATAATTATAATCTCTTATTCACATACTTGAGTGTTTTTCATATTTACATTAAGACGTAATTCAAAATATTTATAAATAAATAACTCATTAAATATAAAACTCACGGCACAAATTCACGGGCTTACAGCTTTCTTGCTTCCCGTGCGGCTTCCATTTGCTTTCCTTTTGTGCGGCGTCGAAAGGAGAGCTCTTCACTGTGCGGCTTCCGTTTGCTACTGGCGGCTATCCACACACCGAGGAGCTCATTAAATATATTTACTTCGTTTTTGTCTTCTCTCCTAAAGACCTTTTCATCCCCCACAATAAATATAATATTAGAATAGAGGGAGCCCTTTTTGTCTTGCAGTGAATGAGAGTTTTTCTTGCCTTTTGTTGAAGACGTCCTCCACCGTACGCCATTTAAAAAACCCACTTCTTGATCGGTCAAAACGGTCAAGGAGTGAATGTTTATCCAAACAAATCCTTCGATCGGATCGGGTCTTGTACATAAATTCAAATCCGAGATAAAATTTAATAGTTCTCTACTTTGCCCCGACATTTGAAGTCAAGTTATCGTGCTCATCATTCATGTTGTTCTCCCAACACCTCAATAGGCACTCACTCTCTACAAACACCAAATGTACTAAAGCAAAGCTTGAACTTTGCCAAAGGAAGAGGCTTAGTCATTATGTCTACCAAGTTCCCTGCTATAGCAATTTTTTCACAACAACCTTATCCCTCGCAAAGACATCCCAACCTTATCATTTGTCAAGACATCTCAAATAAAATGATACCTGATTTGATATGTTTATATGTCAGATATATCGCACATTGGATGTCACAATGTATATCAACATTTTTCTACTCTAACCTAAAGTTTGAAATCAAACTCTGTAGCCATATCACCTCCTCCGCTATAATGGTAAGTGTCATGTACTTTGTCTTAGTCGAAGACAAGGCAACATGATCCTATAAGGACGTCTTCTAATTCATTGTACCACTTTCTAGTGTAAACACATACCCTGCTAAAGACGTGCACTCATCCAATTCACAGGTGTAATCCAAATCAACGTAAAACTCCCGCAGTCCTATCACGCAAAATCTCTATACCCAATATTTTCTTTGCAACATCTAAATCTTTCATCTCACATTCAGTACTCAACTAAGTCTTCAATACATTAATAACAAACATATTCTTAACTGCTATCAACATGTCATAATTACATATCAATGACAAATAAATCACAAACCCATCTTCCAATCTCTTAAAGTAAACACAGCTATCCATTTGACTTTTCGAATAGTCCTGACTAGCCGTGAAAGTATCAAACTGCTTATACCATTGTCTAGGATAATATCTTAGCCCATATAAAGGTTTTTTTTAAAAGTAAACATGGTCTTTCTTATCCGTAATAACAAATCCCTCTGGCTGCTTCATATAAATCTATTCCTCCAACTCACTATGAAGAAATGTCATTTTCACATATAATTGCTCCAGCTCGAGATCCTGTACAACAACTAAAGTAAGTAATATACAAACAAAAGTATGTCTTAACACGGGAAATAATTGTTGTGCGGAAGAGCACCTTAACTAGATGAGATGAAACAAGAATAATTCAAACACAGAGATTTACATAGTTCAACAGAAAAATTCCGCCTACATCCATGGGAGAGAGAGAGAGAGAGAAGATTTCTTATTTTTGAGTATATCTGATACAAGATACAATATTGAATAAATAGATCCTCAAATCCCTACTTCCCAAATCCCAATAAATTCCACCCTAAAGATATTATTAGTTTAGGAAACTAACTAATAAATCTTTAATGATTATCCCCTAAATATTAGGAATATCATGACATATCCTAGTTATATTAAATTAGGACTATTTCCCATGAAATCCCATGTAGATAGGAAATATATTTGAAACATTTAGCCTGCAAGCTCCAAGCCTTCTTAGATTTCCTGATTGATTTTTCTGAGTCTCTAATCAATCGAAACTTCATGGAATTCAAGACAACATCAACAATAACACCTCGTTGTAGTTAATATCCTCCCACTACATGTGCCTCTTCGCAACAAATCTTGCCTTATATCTCGTTGCCTCAACACCGAAAATGCTCTCCTTCCATTTGTAGACCCATTTGCTTCAAATAATCTTCTGGCTCTTGGATACTTTTACCACCTCCCATGGTTGATTTCAATAGAGTAATTCAATCTCTTCACTCATAGCCCCTAGCCATTACGACGACTCACTACTAACCATCGCCTCAGAGTAAGATGAAGATTCATCTATCTCCACCTTGTCACCTATAGTCAATGCATAAGTAATATACATTTATATATATATATATATATATATATCTCTAACGTACCGGTGGTTTCATGTCTTCTTTGTCTACCTATAGATATAATGTGTTGCGGCTATGTTTGTTGTGCAATATCACCAACTTTAGGAATCGCGGCTCATCTGCAATCTTTACATGGGTTACCCTTAAGGTCTTCAAAGTTTCCACCTAAAGCTCAACCTCACTACTAACACAATGATTGTTTGCTCTACTGGTTGTGTCTCAAGATTCCTTTGTTGAAGCATTGCAGTCCTGTCTAAGATTGCATCACTACTAATTAGAAAACAAGGTGATTTGAGATCAATTCAATGGCCATTAACTCCATGTGCATAACCTAGAAATATGCACTTCTACGCTCTTGGCTCAAGCTTACCATCACATAGGACATCTGAATACTCATAATCTGAAGTAATCAATAGGTTTCTCTAACCGTACTTCCTTAGGAGTCTTCCACTCGATAGCAGATGATAGAGATTAATTGACCAAGTAACATTCCATGTTCATTGCTTCGGCACAAAATTCTTCTTTGCCTAGTCCTACATTCGAAAGCATGCATCGAGTTCGCTCAAGTAAAATTCTGTTCTTCTGTTCTACTACACCATTCTACCGTGGTGTCCCAAGTACTATGTGATATCTCATAATCCCTTCTCTTTCACAAAAGTCAGTAAAATCTTTAGCAAGGAACTCTGTTTCATTATCGGTTCTTAAACACTTGATTTGTTTGTCTAACTACTTCTCAAATTGCTTGAATCAATTGAAACATTAGATTGGTGCTTCAGAAAGTAATCCCAAACCTTACTTGAATAGTCATTAATAAATGTGAACATATATTGAGCACCTCCTTTTGATGGAACTGGAGACGGGCCCGGGACATTTGAATGAATGTATTCAACCAATTTCTTGGTTGAATGAATAGTTATAGTAAACTTAATATGGCTCTGCTTTTTAAATATGCAATGCTCACATAAGTTCAGCTTCCTTATCTTATGACCCTTCAACAATCCTCTTTTACTCTATATCATCATACATGCCTCACTCATGTGCCATAGTAGCACATGCCATAATTGAGTCAAGCCAAAGTCAGACTCGCTTGATGAAACTACAGCAAGCTTTGGTCACGATATCTCCCAATAGATAACAAAGAGTATTCACTTTCTTCCTTTTCATCACTATCATGGCACCTTGTGAGATATTTAGAATTACACTTTCAACGGCATACTTACACTTGATGTCATCGAGTATCCCTAAAGAAATAAGGTTATTATTATTGAGCTCCGCTACATGCCTCACATCTATTAGTGTGCACACCACGCCATTGTGCATTCAATTTCAAATTGTCCCTATCCCTACAACCTTGAAGACTACATTATTCCCATCAGAACTCTACCACCGTTTATAGTCTAATAAGTTGTAAACCAGTTCTTATGTAGCCTCATATGATAAGAACACCTTGAATCTAGGACACATTCGTATCTTCACGAACTAGTAGTCACACACAAGACAGGTTATACATCACTAGTATTCTCATCGGCAACGTTCACCGCACTACTTATGGCATTCCATCTGTCACCTTGGTTTCTCAATTTCAAACAGTCTCTCTTTATATGCCCCTTCTCGTGACAGTGAAAACATTTCACGCATCCCTTGGAATTTCTATGGTATGACTTCGATATGCTTTTACCTTTGTTACTATTAGACCATCAATGTTGTTCTCTAACTCGAATCACTAGCCCTCGTGCTACATTTTGCACTAGGCTATTATCTTGCAACTTTCTCTACCATGCCTTAGAGAACAAGGTAGAGTTTACCACTTTCGAGGTAATCGTAGTGCGCCCTATAGTAGTGAATCAGTAAAGTGCTCCCATAACTCAAGTAAAGAAGTTAATAACATCAAGCTATGTACTTCATTATCTAAATCTTACTAATGTTCTTTAAATCAAAAATTAGTTTATCAAACTCATCTAGGTTGGATAAGATAGATGTACCTTCGGTGTGTTGAAACTGAAACATCATCTTGAACATGTACAAGCTATTGTTAAAACTTTTCGTTACATAGAGTGCTTGAAATTTTGCCAACAATGTTATGGCATCTTTCTCCTCGACTACCTCTATTAACACCTCATCTGACAAGTTAAATAGGATTATATTCCATGCCTTCCTCATTAGCATTTCCTTTTGGGCATCTTTCATTGATTCTGACAACTTATCCCTACCTTCTAATGCTTCAGCCAAACCTTAGATTGTTAATAACACCTCCATCTTGCCGTTCCATAACCCAAAGTTGTTCCTTCAGTTAAAATTCTCAATTTATACTTTTGCTCTAGACATAATCGCAACAAATAGAATTTCCAGATAATAATCAGACAAGAAGAAAACCCCAAATCACAATCCAGAAAAACCTATCCTCAAGCTTTGATACCAATTGTACAACACTTTCAATCAAGCTCTCTCTCCATACTAGTTCTTCATACGACACCTATTCACAGCATGACCCATGAACAAAGTGGTAACAATTTGAACGACCCGAGAAGTTTGGAATCCTTGCATAGAAAGAAGGGCAAAATGGGAAGAAGAGTGACGAGGAGACCCTGAACAAGGGCTTATGGGAGCCTGAGTTCAAGGAGCTAAAAGGGTTCATGGATCTGGGGTTCGTCTTCTCGAAGGAAGATAGAGTCGATGCAAGCTTGGTCTCCATCATTCCTGGGCTACAGAGACTAGCAAGAATATTAAAGATGGTGATAAAGATGGCAATTAGCATCAAGAAGATGATGACGAGATAGTGAGTGTTGGTGATGTTAGAAATCAAACTAAATTCATAAATGCCAAGACTACCGATCAACTATCAAGTTGTCAATTCATTAAACAAGTTGTTGTATTAATGGTTGTCGATCGGCTAACTAGTTGTCAACTTAGAAGTTTGATGAGTTAAATAGAGTCTTTATTACAGTCCTATTTTTCAAAGAGTTTGTTACAGTTTTTATGTCTAGTTAATGTTGTGTAGACTCATAGGAATCCATCTCCTTGGAATGTTAGATATATTTATGATTTAGTTAAGAGTAAGTCTAAAAATCATGTAACAAGCCTATATAAATGCGAGTCTTGTAATTATTTTCGATAAGGTCAAATAAGGTGAAGAAGGTAAAAGGACCTCTTCGTCTCCTTCTCTTGAGTTGTGAGAGTTGTAAGTGTTTCACCTTCAAATATATCCTAATAAATTTGGTATCATAGCATACGGTTTGTGATCATGACCTCAACAAACACTCAGTTTCCTCTTCAATATCGTCATCTTACCAAAGAAAACTATGGTAATTGGACTGTTAGAATGAAAGTTCCACTTGGTGCCTATGGTGTATAGGAACTCGTTGAGCCCGAAGACGAAGTCACCTTGAGTCAAAATTGGAAGACTGCTTTGGAGAAAGTTCAAGCAAAAGAGCAATATGCCCTGTCAATCATCTATCAAGGTTTAGATGATTTTATGCTCAAGAAGGTTTCGAACGCTACTACGTCTAAGGAGGCGTGGGATATTCTCCACTACATATATCAAAGAGTACATAAAGCAAATGAGAAAGTCAAAGGCAAAATCTCGTTCAGAGGTAATTCCAAAAATCCTGTTGAAGAAAAAGGTACTATATTATGTCCTGATTTTGCTTTCCCTGGAAATGGATATGCGGCACTGGATTGGAACTTTTATTTTCCATTTGATCATCTAGAGAGCCTTTGTGAAGCTTCTCTGTAACAGTCCGGATTTTGGCCCATTTTTGGGAATTATAAAACGCAGCGAATTGGTCGTCGGTTTATAATAGAATTTCGCCCGGGAACTGATCACTTTCGGGTTTTTATTTTTAAAAATAGAAATTTTGCTAGAATCGCACTCGATCGAATTTGGTCGTTAATTATACCCTGAACTTGGCAGTCAATTTCCGGGAGTTTCGGGACGAAATAAATTGGACGGTGTCAAAATTATTGTGGCCAGTATCGACATTATCAAGATTAGTGAGAAAGTGAATTTTTGACCGGGTACAAATTTGGACTAGTAGACCTCTCTTGGTAAAAATTTAGTTTAGTTAATTTGGCCTTTGTCCCTTTTTAGTTGCGAGGCTCACTCGGGATTAGTAGGCAATTTTCGGATTTGGATTTGGACCCCGGTTTGTGTTTAATATTTGATTGAGTTTAAAATTTTTAAAATTCTCTCTCTCTCTCCTCCCTCGGATTCCCGCGCGCCCCCCCTGTCCTGTCCGATCACGTCCCCCACCTGCTCCCTCTCTCTCTCCTCTTTCTTTTTCTCTTTTCTTTTCTTCTCCTTTTTCTCTTCTTCTTCCTTCCTCCTTCGCTGGCTTCCCGACGCTCCTGCTTCTGGTTCTGCAACTCGTCGCCGTCGCCTAGCCCAGTCGACGCCGCCACCACCCGACGCTGCTCCGCCATTCGCCGTAGCCAGCGATCCCGGTCGGCGCCGCGCCGGTCGTCAGCTTCCGCCCTGCCGGCCTCTCTCTCTCTCTCCCTTGCATGGCGGCAATGGACCCGTCCTTGCCCTTGCCTCACCGCGCCTCCACGCGCCCCGTCCCTCGACGCTCCACGGCCGCCGTCGCCCGGCGGCAGCGGGCCCACTCTCACCTCCCTCTCTCTCTTTTCTCCCGAAGCCCCCATTACAGGGCTTACGCGCCCCGCGCGCATACCCACTTCCCGCCGCCCGCCCGGTATGCGCCCGCGCCGCTCCGTCCTCCTCCGACAAGCCCCCGGCAGCCTTGCCCAGCCCTTGTAGCCATCATTTTTCCCCCATCTCCCTCTCACTCTTCCCCGGTTCCTCTCTCTCTCTTTTGCCGTCGCTGGTGAGTTGCTGCCGCTTCTCGCCGGAGCCGTCGCCGATCTTGGTTGCGGGCTGAGCTGCTGTTCCAAAGAACGCCCGCCGCTGCTTCCGTTCTATCCACCGGCCACCCGCCCCGCCGTTTCCACTCCTGTTCAGTCAGGCGATTACTGTTCATTTCCGGCGCCGGCGACACTATTCCGACAACACTGTTCACCGAGTACTGTTCATCCGGCCATTTCAAGCGTAAGATACCCGGTGAGTACAACCCTAAACCCTAATTAGGATAATTTACATTTCTAGACCGGTTTAGGGGTTAATTAGGGTTATTTAGGGGTTAATTTAGGGGTTAAATTGTGGAATTGATTAGGGACTTTGATTGTGGTCGATTTGTTGGATTATTCTGATTAATTAATGGAGGATTAGTGGCCCGAATGGCGCGATAAGTGGGCTGGACAATTTGGATTAAATCGACCCGAGTTCGGGAAAGTTCGGGTTCGATACGTGGATTATTGTGCGCGCCATATTTTGATTTTTGTGGTGGTCAATTAGAATAACATTTGGGGAGTTTGATGGAGTAATTTGATGACACTTATTGGCCTAGAATGTGTGGTTTAGCGACTGGTCACGATTGGATTGGATTGGATTTGATCTGGGCAATGCACGATTATTTTGAGGTTTAATTGTGCAATTACTGGGATTGGTCGATTGGTGTAATTGACTGGCTAATTGAGCCTCGAGTGTGGTTAATTTGATGGTGTCCTGTCGCGTGTCTAGCGGGACTAGAAATGGATTAGTTTGGTGGGCCTCAAATGTGCGAATGCTTGTTGACCTGGTTATGTGAATTTGTGTATGGATGGTGTGCTGATTTGATACTATGGCTGACTTAAATTGACTGTCTAACTTGGGCGTGTGGATTTATGAATTTGAATATGCGCGGCACAAATTGAGTGTGTTATCTCGTAATTCGCGCATGTGGATGCCCAAGTGTGAGCCTTATGGCCATGGTTGCACATCTCAAGCATTGGCACGGCATTTGCATTTATAAGTGTGCCCGAGTGACATGTGCATTGTGATCACCTAAATTGCCCTGATGCGTCTAACGCGGGGTTCAGATAAAATTGAGGTTTGAGAACGTGTGATCACAATAAACCCTGATGCGTGTTATGCGGGTCGGACCTGATGCGTTTAACGCGGGTCGGAGGAGAAATTGAGAAATGGCTGAGTGCTAGTGTGCAAGTATGCGGTAATGCATCGATGAGGCATGAGCATGAGTGCGAGCACTGGCATATGCATAACATGCGTGGTGACATAGGAATGCGCGTGTATGCACTGCGATTAAGTTCTGTTGCGTGATTGTTATTATTCATGGATTGCCTAACTTGCAGGGTCATGTAACTTCTAGATTCGGGCCGAGGGCTTGAGTCATGTACTGTTTAGACTGTGTGTTGTCCGTTTAGTACTTGTCAGGAGGTGCATGTTAGCCTAGTTTAGGTTTAGGGAATTACTCGCTGAGATTTATTCTCACGGTTGTTGTAAAACCGACTTTTCAGATCCCCGGCCTTGAGGACGACAGGCGTACTGATACATTTTTGGGAAGAGCCCCAGCTAGTCGTAGTGGCCTTGAATCGTTTTTTATTTTTGGTATTTGGGCTGTATCTGGATATTGTAAATGAATTCCAGTCCTAGTACAAGTGTTGATTCCAGTGGTTACCCTTGGTTATGCGTTTATCTTTGTACGGGTGGTTTTAATTGCTTCCGCATGTGCTTTAATTCTCTGTGTTGGGTTTGGGTCGGCGACGCGTCCTGGGACGTCGAACAAGAATTGACCTCTGCGAGGGATGTGGCGCACCGAGAAGTGCGGGGCGTGACATTCTCCTCTAATCACAAGCTTTTCACCTGATCATTTTTTCCCACTAATTCTCGATTTTGAACTCAATCCTCACGATGCTATTCAAGAAGATCTTGATATTCAAAATTATGCTGCAATTGGGAATGTGATTTTTGAGGAGGTGGATGCACAGAACGAGTCCAAGAAATGTGTTTTGCCACTATATAACAGTGACCAAGAAAATGGACACAGTGAAGTGGGTGTTGGACGCCCGAAAGACGAGTGATAGCCACGACAATAGCAAGATCCTATCGAAGGAGCAATTTATCGTAGTACTTTTACATGTCAATAACTCGTGCAGTAAAGGAGTTCAACATTAACATGACTCTCTTGAAGAAACGGTGTCTAGAGTTAGGCAATCATATTCGCTGGAGGTTGATGAGCCTCCAAAATCTCTTTAAGAATGTCCTGGAAATAAGAGGAGACTCAGAGAATGAGGACCAGCCAGAATGGTGGTGAATTTGCTTGAGCTAGAAAAGAAGCTAATGGAGAAATTCCCTGAGATACAGGTAGAGGATAAGAGAATGAGGCTGAGACAAGTTTGTTTCAAAGCAAACTACAAAAAGAGAAAGAGAATTTAGTTTAAGGAGGAGTGTTAGAAAAAAAAACAAAATTCATAAATGTCGAGACTATCGATCAACTATCAAGTTGTTGATATTAATAGTTATCGATTGGCTAACTAGTTGTCGATTTAGAAGATTGATGAGTTAAATAGAATCTTTATTGTAGTGTTATTTTTCAAAGAGTGTTAGAATTTCTACGTCTAGTTAATGTTGTATAAATTACTAGGAACCTATCTCCTTGAAATATTAGATATATTTATGATTCAGTTAAAACTAAGTCCAAGAGTGATATAACAAGCCTACATAATGGCGAGTCTTGTAATTGTTTCCGATAAGGTGATCATTTTGATAAGGTGAAATAAGGTGAAGAAAGTAAAAAGACCTCTGTCTTCTTTTCTTGAGTTGTGTGATTTGTGAGTGTTTTACGTTCAAATATATCCCAACAGGTGAGGCTGCAATTATTGCGAGGCCTCATCTCTCGAAGGCATGGTAATGGTCGGACGAAAATAGGAAGGAGAGTCCATTGATGAACTGGAAGTTTCCTGCTCTTGGGAACGAGACCGCCATGAGAGAGAGAGAGAATCTCAAATGGTGGGCTAATGATTTTGCTTTGCTTAGGAAAACATATTTGATGTTCCCTTGGCAATTCAATGCTGCAAAAAGTTATTTTTTATGGAACCTTTTTCATTGGGTGAATTTCTTTTCCCCAAAATTAGGGACAAGTTTGACCTACTGATTTGTTATTGTTTAATAATCACCTTCTTGAAATGTACCTTGAGGAAGATCAATAGTAATTTGTTGCGAGCCTTTTAGAATATCTTTGTTAGTATTTCTTTTGTAGCTTTTATTTTATATTTGAATAGAAAAAGGGCTTTTAAATTGCTAGGAATATGTAACTCGGCCATTTTCTAAGCTCAAGAATATTATAGGGTGGGAAATCAATTAATATTTGCTTGCTCTATGTATAGACAGATACCAATTGTACACAAGGTCAAATCTTAACAATGCTCTTGACAATAACATAAATTTCTTTTCATTCTTGACTTTTCTCTATTTTTCTTAATTGTGCATTGGAAATGAATGATATAGTTGTATTTGCTACATATGTAGAATAAGATCATAAAATCAATCGAATGCTAACGAGATATAAATATGTGTGTGCATGCGTATCTTTGTATGACAATGTATGTTCTTTTTTCCATTATAATGAGGTATTCATTGTCACGCCCCGGACCCCACCGAGCCCGCGACATCCCGACCACGGTCAATTATTCGAACACGACATCCCAGGACGCGTCGCCGACCTAAACGAATTACGCAAGCGGAAGCATATAAAATAACCCAGACAATAAATACATGACTAAGGAATAGAACATCGAAATTTAATAAACACATAACGTTAAAAAGTATTCATCAATATAAAATGGTAACCCGGCTTCCAAAATCAACCACAATTTTCAGAAGAGGGCGGTGATTGACAAGCCTATATTCTCTACAAAAAGGTACTCAAAATACAGGGTAATTTGATCTATCCTTCAATCCCTGTGGCACTCTGGCGGCCTCTCCAAATCGATCACAATCGCGGATCTGAAAGTGGTTATGTAATAACCATGAGAACAAGTCTCAATAAGCAACAACCTAAACCTCACCTAGGCTAATGCGTACCTAGACCAATCTAACATGCGGACTACCAGACAATGCAATCAATTTCACATGAAAGGCTTACCTCTCCTCGAACCATATGCCAATCCTGCATGTTAGTTCGAGCATGATAATGCAAGAACAAATCACCGCCACATCACAATCACCAGCACACACACTTCCACTCGAATTCAATCAATCCAACCAATTCAATCACTCAATTCAATCACACGCTCAGCCAACCAATTCCGTCATACACTCAACCAGCCAATCCAGTTCACACGCTCATCCAGCCAAATTAGTCACACTCAACCAGCCAATCCAGTTACACGCTCAACTAGTCAATTCAATCACACTCAACCAGCCATTTCAATCACACTCAAATCACATGCGTGACCGAACATCTAACCCACGACTCGCGCCACTGCGCCTCAAGTTCATTCTCACTGGCATACAAGCCACACAATTCGATCAATTCCCATGGCCGCCGTCAACACGTCCCAAGCCATATCATTCAATCCATTCCAGTGGCCGCTGTCAATACGTCCCAAGCCACACTATTCACACAATTTCCAGTGGCCGCCGTCAACACGTCCCAAGCCACGATATTCAAACAATTCCAATGACCGACGTAAACACGTCTCGGACCAATCACACCTTTAACGGGCCACCGTAAACACGTCTCAAGCCCGCATTCCAATCGGCCCATCGGCCATTCCTGCCTTCACACGGACCGCCGTCAACACGTCCCAAGTCCGCATTCCAATTGGCCCATCGGCCGTTCGTACCTTCACACGGACCGCCGTCAACACGTCCCAAGTCCGCATTCCAATTGGCCCATCGGCCGTTCGTACCTTCACACGGACCGCCGTCAACACGTCCCAAGTCCGTAGCCCTCCGATCGATCCGGGCTTAATTTCTTACAAGCAGGCACACGCCACTCGATTCAATTAAATTCATGCCAAACAACTCACATTCACAACTCGTCCAATTCACACTTCGCCACTCTAATTCACAAACCCGACGTTCAAGTCGGTCACGCAAAAATTCTCACTCAAGCACTTAACTTAATCCAGTCTAATTTAATCAAATAAGAACACCACATAATTTAATCTAATCATAAAATACGGGGAAGGTTTGGACAATGGCGGGCGAGGGGGCAAGGTCGGCGGAGGTGAGGCGCGGCGAATGATGGCTAGGGGCGGTACGGCAAAGGCGAAACGGGCTACCGGGCAAGCGCAAGAACAAGAAGAAGAAGAAGAAGGGAGGAGGAGGAGGAGAGAGAAGAGAGGAGAGAGAGAGAGGGGACAGGAGGGGGGGTAGGCCTGCAGAAAGGGAGAGGGGACTCGCAGGCAGGGGGAGGGAGCAGGGAGGGACGGGACGGGCAAGAGAGAGAGAGAGAGAGAGAGAGAGAGAGAGAGAGAGAAAAAAGGAAGAGAGAGAGAGAGAGAGAAAAAAGGAAGAGAGAGAGGGAGGTAACGTGCGCATTGGGGGGGGGTCGAGAGAGAGAGAGAGAGAGAAAAGAGAGGAAAAAGAGCAAATTCAAATTTTAAGCGCAAACCAAAGGACACGGTTTAAACCAAAGATCGACCTATCGGTCCCGATTAAATTCAAAAGGCCTAACGATCCCTGAAAATCCCAACAATATTCTAGGGCATACGGCCAAAATAAAATAACCCAAACCACACTACGAGGGAGGTCTACCAGTCCAAATTCGCACCCGGTTCAAAAATCCACTTTTCCACTATTCTTGATAATCTCGATGCTGGTCACAATAATATTGACACCGTCCAATTTATTTCGTCCTGAAACTCCCGGAAATCGATTGCCAAGTTCAGGGTATAAATAACGACCGAATTCGATCGAAGTGCGATTCTAGCAGAATTTCTATTTTTAAAAACAAGAACCCGAGAGTGATCAGTTCTCGGGCGAAATTCCATTATAAGCGCACTGACGAATCACACGTTTTATAAACCCCAAAAATGGGCCAAAATCCGGAATGTTACAATTCTTCCCCCCTTACAAAAATTTCGTCCTCGAAATTTACAATTCAACCCAACTATCCAAACAAATGGAGGTATTGATGTCGCGTCAACTCTTCACTTTTCCACGTCGCACCTTCGATTCTATGGTGTTCCCAAATTACCTTAACTGTTTTAATTGACTGCTGAACCAACTTGAGACCCGTGATGCCCCTCTTACCCACTTTATTCCAACAAACCGGTGTTCTGCAAACCCTGCCATACAATGCCCCAAATGGTGCCATTCTAAAATTCTGCTAATAGCTATTGCTATAGGCAAACTCGACCAAGGCAATTATTCTTTCCAACTTCCCAAAAATCCGAGACACATGCTCGCAACATCTTTTCCAAAGTCTGAATCGTCCTCTCAGACTGGCCATTTGTCTACGAATGATAGGCCGTGCTAAACTGTAACCTCGTTCCTAATGCCGTATGAAGACTTTTCCAAAAAGGCGGCAGTAAATTTAGGATCACGGTCCAAAGTGATCGTTACTGGTACTCCACGGAGGCGGACTATATGTCGCACATACAAATCAGCATACCTTTCCAAGGCGAAATCCCTTTGCACTGGTAGAAAATATACTGACTTTGTTAACCGATTAACTATCACCCAAATCGTAATGTGTTCCCATTACAAAGTCCATTGTAATGTGTTCCCATTTCCAGTCAGGAATTTCCAAAGGCTGCAACCTTCTACCCGGTTTGCAATGTTGCGTTTTCACTTGTTGACATGTGAAACACTTAGCCACATGTTTAGCCACGTCCACTTTCATATTGTTCCACCAATAATACAGTCGCAAGTTCTGATACATTTTCGTACTACCCGGGGAATACTATAATTGCTACAGTGTACTTCCGACAAAATCTCTTCTTTTAATTCTGCATCACTAGGTACATATAACCAACCACGGAACTTCAGAATCCCATCCTCGAATACCTGAAAACCCGATTTCCTTTTTGTGACATCCATTTCCAAAATCTCTTGGATTTCTAGGTCCATCGATTGTAAAGCCTTAATCTTAGCTCGAATTTCCAGTTTAATCCCCAATGCGGTAATCAGGCTATAAACATGACTTGCTTCACACTTAAATTCCAAATCTCGAATTCTCCTCCAACAGGGTCCATTCCTTGACCATTATATGCGCGATGCTCAATTTCCAACTCAGTGCATCCGTTACCTTATTAGCTCTTCCGGCGTGATATAAAATATCGCAATCGTAGTCCCTAAGGAGTTCCATCCAACGACGCTGTCTCATGTTTAATTCCTCTTTGAGAGAACAAGTATCTTAGACTTTGATGGTCCGTATAAACCTGAAATTTCTCTTCACATAGGTAGTGTCTCCAAATCTTAAGAGCGAAAATAATCGCGGCTAATTCCACATCATGAGTTAGATAATTCAGCTTATGCGGTCTCATTTGTCGCGATGCGTATGGCACTACTCTTCCACGTTGTGTCAACACACATTCGGGTCCTCTTAGCGACGCGTCACTTCACTGTAGGTTTCATATCCTCTCAAATCTGACGAGACTGTCAACACTAGCGTGATCATCAAACTCCGTTTTAATCCTGAAAACTCCTTTTGTACTTATCCATCTATTCAAATTTCGTTTCTTTCTTTTGCAACCGCGTCTACGGCGTCGTTAATACCGAAAACCTTTCCACGAAACGTCTATAATAACCTGCTAGACCCAAGAAACTCCGAACCTCGGTTACTGTCGTCGGCCTCGGTCAAATCGTGATGGCTTCAATCTTTACCGAATCCACTACAATTCCTTCCCTGGATATCATATGTCCTAAGAACGCCACTCAATGAAGCCCAAATTCGCACTTATAAAACTTAGCGTAGAGTGCATGTTCTCTTGAGGTCCGTAGGACCTTTCTCCAAATGTAACTCACACTCGGCGGAACTCCTTGAGTATACCATGATATTGCCTATGAGTCACGATTACAACTGACCCGAAATTCCTTATATACTCGATTCATTAAATCCATAAAGGCTGCGGGGCGCGTCCATCAGTCCAAACGGCATCACCGTAAACTCATAGTGTCCATACTTCGCCCTAAATGTCAACTTCGGCACGTCCTCCTTCATGATCCTCAATTGATAATAATCAGTCCTCAAATCGATCTTACAAAATATTGATGCCCATTGTAACTAGTCGAACAGGTCATTTATCCTTGGCAACGGGCGTTTATCCTTAATAATCACCTGATTCAACTGTCTGTAGTCAATACATAACCTTAACAATCCAGTCCTTCTTCCTCGCAAATAAAACTGGCGCTCCCCATGGAGACCCACTCAGACGAATAAAACCTTCATCCAACAACCCTTGCATTTGAACCTTCAATTCTTTCAACTCTGACAACGACACCTAAAAAGGGTGCTCTCTAGATTGGTTCCATCCTAAGGCTAACTCAATTACAATTTCCACTTCTCAATCAGGTGGCAATCCCGACAATTTCTGAGGAAAGACATTGGGAAGATTACATACTTCGGCTATGTCCTCTAGCCTTAATTCCTCAACTAACAAATTAGCCACAAGATAATTATCTTTTTACACCTCAAAAACAAAGTTCAATCCATCCAAATTTCAATCCAACAGTCTCCCAAAACAAATCACCCCGATTCTTTATAAAATTCGAAATTTCTAAGCATCACTTATCCTTCCGAATTCGTCCAAGAAAATCGTTAGTGAATCAGAAATCCATAAATTAATTGCGCCTGTTCGCCATAAGTGATAATGCATCGTACATAATCATCCAAATAATAATTTCAAAATCATCTCCTATTGTACTAAACACCATCTCATAACGCATCTAAACTTTCAAGGCACATCCTTCACTTTCTTTTCAGCCACAACATACATTTTTCCTTACGTCCTTAACCGATTTTAATTAATCTGCAGGACAACACTCACTTAATGTCCTACCTGCGGTCGCTGCGATTGCATTAGTGACCTAACCTGTCGGTTTAACAATTTCTCATCTGGTAACCTTACTGTTCATATCCACAACATGTTTCACTTTTACCTTGCCAATGGCCATTCCTAGGCCTCTTTCCATAAGACCGACATGCAGCGTTAAAGTAGCAGTTTGGCTTTCCAAAATTCTTTTTTTTTTTTTTTACTAGAGGGACAAATCTCCGATTCCCTATCATAGGCTTTTTTCCAAAGTTCCTATTGTCCCTAGCCGATGCGTACCGCGATCCAAAAGCAGTAGCCCCTTTTCACTCATATCCGTGTCACTCATCAAGCTCTCTCATACAACTCATTGTAATCCCTTAAGATTTAAAAGTACTAACTGATTGCAGAATGCTGGTTCCCATTTCATCCCGAAACCTTCTTACCCTATCCACATGGTCTTTGACCATCCTTGGTGCATACTTAGGCAACCTTACAATCTCGACCTCACACTGATCGACTGATATCCAATTTTAGCGAAGCCGAATAAATTATGTCATTTCTTGTCCTTGCGTACTCTCTAAATATACTTCTCATTGAAGGCCTCGACAACGACACCCAGCTTGGAACTATGCCCTTCAAAATAGCCTACTCTGGGGGTCCCCTTACCAATCAATCGCATTCCCTTAGAGTTGATATACAGCCAGGGTTACTTTCTCCTCACTAGTGCACCCGAATACCTCAAAAACTTTTTTTTTTCTAAATCCTCTATCCACAGTACCGTAGTGTCAGGGTCACTTCTTCCTATCGAACCTTGCAAGTTTAAATTTCCAAATATTTTTTTTCAACCAACTGACGCATCTGCCTGACTGCATTAACTTACCCTTGACCTTGATTCCCAACATTTCCATTATACCCATTATTCCCGTCATTCCCATTAACGACGACAATAGTGGCCTCAGCATCAGTAGTAACAGTAGCATTTCGTTCCTCAGTCTGTCTATTCATTAAAATTCCCACTCCCTCGAGTGCCCTTAAAATCTCATCCCATACGGGATTTTCCCCCACAACTCCAACTTGCGGACTTACCCGACCTCGACCCCGACCTCGATCTCGACCTCGACCTCGATCTCGACCTCGATCCTCGACCTCGACCTCGACCTCGACTACTCATACTCACAGGGTTCACATCACCCACTTACCTGCTATAATTTTCCCTTGGGAATTAAAGACCTAGGCCAACTATATCAGTCTAAAGCCCTAGGCAGTGAATCACACGACAATTCACTCAGCAGGCAATCAATCACAACACCACTCAATCACAAAGAACAGGGATCGCGCACAAACCTCAAGTCCTGACGCACCTGCATTTTATGAATGATCACATAATACCACTCAACAATCACAATCACACAGTCTGGGTATCGCATGGCCAACAAGTCTCCCAAACTGGCTACCCCAAAGTCATCGCTCCTTATCACTCCAAGCTTCGACCATCTTGGTTAGAGCTGGCCTTGCTCTGATACCAATTCAAACGAGGATGTCACGCCCCAAACCCCACCGAGCCCGCGACATCCCGACCACGGTCGATTATTCGAACGCGACGTCCTAGGACGCGTCGCCGACCCAAACGAATTACGCAAGCGGAAGCATATAAAATAACCCAGACAATAAATACATGACTAAGGAATAGAACATCAAAATTTAATAAACAAATAACGTTAAAAAGTATTCATCAATACAAAATGGTAACCCGGCTTCCAAAATCAACCACAATTTTCAAAAGAGGGCGGTGATTGACAAGCCTATATTCTCTACAAAAAGGTACTCAAAATACAGCGTAATTTGATCTATCCTTCGATCCCTGTGGCACTCTGGCGGCTTCTCCAAATCGATCACGGTCGCGGATCTAAAAGTGGTTATGTAATAACCGTGAGAACAAGTCTCAATAAGCAACAACCTAAACCTCACCTAGGCTAATGCGTACCCAGACCAATCTAACATGCGGACTACCAGACAATGCAATCAATTTCACACGAAAGGCTTACCTCGCCTCGAACCACATGCCAATCCTGCATGTTAGTTTAAGCATGATAATGCAAGAACAAATCACCGCCACATCACAATCACCAGCACACACACTTCCACTCGAATTCAATCAATCCAACCAATTCAATCAGTCAATTCAATCACACGCTCAGCTAACCAATTCTGTCATACACTCAACCAGCCAATCCAGTCACACGCTCATCCAGCCAAATCAGTCATACTCAACCAGCCAATCCAATCACACGCTCAACTAGCCAATTCAATCACACTCAACCAGCCATTTCAATCACACTCAAATCACATGCGTGACCGAACATCTAACCCACGACTCGCGCCACTGCGCCTCAAGTTTATTCTCACTGGCACACAAGCCACACACTTCGATCAATTCCCATGGCCGCCGTCAACACGTCCCAAGCCATATCATTCAATCCATTCCAGTGGCCGCCGTCAATACGTCCCAAGCTACACTATTCACACAATTTCCAGTGGCCGCCATCAACACATCCCAAGCCACGATATTCAAACAATTCCAATGACCGACGTAAACACGTCCCGATCCAATCACACCTTTAACGGGCCACCGTCAACACGTCTCAAGCCCGCATTCCAATCGGCCCATTGGCCATTCCTGCCTTCACACGGACCGCCATCAACACGTCCCAAGTCCGCATTCCAATTGGCCCACCGGCCGTTCGTACCTTCACACGGACCGCCGTCAACACGTCCCAAATCCGCATTCCAATTGGCCCATCGGCCGTTCGTACCTTCACACGGACCGCCGTCAACACGTTCCAAGTCCGTAGCCCTCCGATCGATCCGGGCTTAATTTCTCACAAGAAGGCACACGCCACTCGATTCAATTAAATTCATGCCAAACAACTCACATTCATAACTCGTCCAATTCACACTTCGCCACTCTAATTCACAAACCCGACGTTCAAGTCGGTCACGCACAAATACTCACTCAAGCACTCTACTTAATCCAGTCTAATTTAACCAAATAAGAACACCACATAATTTAATCTAATCATAAAATAATTAAATTAAATACACGCCCTAGCCATTCTAGCCCGAAACTGGTCAATGAAATACCCAAAATACTATGTAGGGTCTAGGAAGTTTTACGTTTTGGCCGGAAAAGTCGAAACAAGACCCCGAAATTTTCCCGGTGAAGTTTGGGTTTGTATTGTGGGCCCTACAGGCGCCAGCGGCGTGAAAGTGGGCACAATGGCCGATTGGCATGCCTGGTCGGAGGGCGTGGAGGCGGCGCGGGCGTGCCCATGGGCCACGGGGGGCAAGCGGCGGCGCTGGCCGGTAATACAGACAAGGAGGCCGGGTCAAGAAGGGGCGAAGAAGAAGAAGAAGGAGGAGAAGAAGAAGAAGAAGGAGGAGGAGGAGGAGGAGAGAGAGAAGAGGAGAGAGAGAGAGGGGACAGGAGGGGGGGTAGGCCTGTAGAAAGGGAGAGGGGACGGACGTGCATGGGGAGGGAGCGGGGAGGGACGTGCGGCAGGGGGGGGAGAGAGAGAGAGAGAGAGAGAGAGAGAGAGAGAGAGAGAGAGAAAGGAAGAGAGAGAGGGGGGGGTAACGTGCGCATGGGGGGGGTCGGCAGAGAGAGAGAGGAGAGAGAAAAAAGAGGAAAAAGAGCAAATTCAAATTTTAAGCGCGAACCAAAGGACACGGTTTAAACTAAAGATCGACCTATCGGTCCCGATTAAATTTGGGAAAAGGCGTAACGATCCCTGAAAATCCCACCAATATTCTAGGGCATACGGCCAAAATAAAATAACCCAAACCACACTACGAGGGAGGTCTACCAATCCAAATTCACACCCAGTTCAAAAATCCATTTTTCCACTATTCTTGATAATCCCGATGCTGGTCACAATAATATTGACACCGTCTAATTTATTTCGTCCTGAAACTCCCGGAAATCGACTGCTAAGTTCAAGGTATAAATAACGACCGAATTCGATCGAGTGCGATTCTAGCAGAATTTCTATTTTTAAAAACAAAACCTGAGAGTGATCAATTCTCGGGCGAAATTCCATTATAAGCGCACCGACGAATCACACGTTTTATAAACCCCAAAAATGGGCCAAAATCCGGAATGTCACATTCATCATTGACCTAATCATAAAAAAGACGCTGCAGATGCAAATATCAGATTGTATAAAGTGGAGTAATAAAGCGGAGATGTAGTGTATGAATGAATAGGAATCATTTACTTAGCGCACGTTTATAATTTGTCGCATCACTTTTTAGATACGTTTTGTTTTGGCCAAATTAAAACTTTATTTTTTCCTTATCCTTTAACCCTCTTTTTTACTAACTAATTGCCACATTTATAGTAAGATATCGAGGCAATGTATAGTTATGAAATAATTAAAAAAAACATGGGGAAATTTATAAAATAATTAAAGGCATGAATGGATGGAATGGTACTACGGAAAGGAAAAAAGGGCAATACAAGTCTTGGCAGATTCCATGAAATGGATGGTCCGGAGCATGTTCTGATGACCAAATTGACATCCCTTTTATGCTCTATCAAATCGTGATAGGCTGTCGCTGAAAGGTGTATAGATTCGCTTCCAACCACTAGAAAGGAAGCTCCTTGCTTATGAGGAAACTCGTAGCCATATCACCGCCAATAGTTGTTTAGGAACTCCGCGCAGCTTATCAAAAATTCCTTCAACAAGTCGCTTGCACATCCTCTTGTCACCAGACACACCAATTAGAATGACAAAATCTAACTCGACTTCCACCAAAGAAGATATATCGTCAAGTCTAAACAAGGCATGATGACACAATTCTTCAATACTCAGAAATGACAATGAAGTGGAGCTAGAGGCCGAGCTTGGGGCAATCAGCCTCGTTGTACTCAAAGACGGTGACGTGGAACCTCTTCACCGTGGGTGAGGTGCACTGGATCAGGACGTTGTCGACAAGGGATAGGAAGTCCAAGGATTAGGTGTCGTGATTGAGAGGTTGGACTCCTTTGCGAACAAGGTGGGTGGTGGCTGTCCAAGTGGACCGGCAGCGCAAGGTGCTGATGAGATCCCTAGGGCTTCCGCTTCGTTTCAAAGGACAAGGGGGGCAGTGTCATTTGGTGCGACTTAGGCGGCCAGCGGAGGATTTGCGGTCGATGGCGCTGTGGACGGAGGTCTCCACGATGGATTTGAAATTCTAGGATCTCTATGGATTTTACCCCAAGTTTTCAAAGGACTTTACTCTCTTTTTTTCTTCTTACATAGTGACTGTAACGGGATGGCGAGTTCTAAGCAAGACGAAGTTAAAGAAAATTTTGAAGTAATTTGGCCATTTACTTGGAACATACACATATATTTTTGTCTTTTCTTCTTTTCAATTTTCATCAAAATTTTGTTCCGTAACCAAGTAAGTGGTCAACAGTTAATTAGTTTTCTATGTGCAATCAAGTCATTTCAGGTATTGTCAAGATACTTTAACAAATTGCTAACAATATCCGACAAATGCAATACGCAAAATTGTTTGAAAACCGGATCAGAGTCCTACTATGTATTTACCCCTTGAAAAGGGATGTGTTTTCTCTCATCGGGCAGTACCTATAGGTGGTAATTACAAGTATATTATATTAACGGTAAATGAATATAGATTTTTAAACAATATCTAAATAATTTTTTTTTAGGAAGCCACTTTCAGAAGGTTAATTAATTTCTGATAAAATAACAAATCACATCAATGGTGATGATGGATGAAGGTGGATCGTGTACACAAATGTTACACAACCTACATTATATATCCACAATTGTTCTATTATATTTGTTTTAATTTTCTAGTAGTTATTTGCATTTTTTTGCATTAAGATATAGTTTGTGACATCCCGAATTTCGACCCATTTTTGGTATTTATAAAACGCGTAATTTGTCAGTGTGCTTATAGTAAAATCTCACCCGGGAACTGATCACTCCCGGTTATCATTTTAAATTAGAGATTTCGCTAAAATCACACTCAATCAAATTTGGTCGTTATTTAGACCCCGAACTTGGTAGTCGATTTTCGGGATTTTCAGGACGAAATAAATTGGACGGTGTCAATATTATGGTAGCCAACGTTGAGATTGTCAGGAATGATGGAAAAAGGGGAGTTTTTGACCAGGTGCAAATTTAGACTAGTAGACCTCCCTCGTTATAATTCGGTTTAATTAATTTGGCCTTTGTTTCTTTTTATATGCGAGGCTTATTTTGGACTGGTAGATCGTTTTCAGTTTTGAATTTAGGCCATCAGATCGCATTTAATATTTGAATGAAGTTTTTTTTTATTATTTTTCTCTCTCTCTTTTTTCTCTCTCTCTCCTCTCTCCTCCGCGCGCACGTTCTCTCTCTCTCCTCATTGCGCTTGACTTCCTCTTCTCTCTCTCTCTCTCTCTCTCTCTCTCTTTTTCTCTCTGTTTCCCAAGCCGCGCACACCTTCTTCCCCTCCCCCTCTTTCGGTCACGTCCCCTCCTGGCATGTCAGAACCCTTCCCCATGTAAACCACTCCCTCTCTCTCTCTTTCTTTTTCTTCTTTCTTTCTTCTTCTCTCTTCTCTCTCTTCTCTTTCTTCTTCCTCCCCAAGCCCGACTGGTTTTGTTTTGTTTCTGCCCATGCTCGCCGGCTGCCCGTTCGGCCGCCCATCCACCTGCGCTCGACGCCACCCAAGCAGCTACCGACGCCGCCATCCTCCTTGCGCCGTCGTCGCGCTGCCGCGTCGCGCGGCAACTCCGTCCGACGCTGCTTCCTCCCCTCTCGAGCGCACGAGCTCGGCTCGTCGCCGCTTTCCGTCGTGCCCGTCGAGTCCCGGCCGCCGTCCAGCTAGTCCCTAGCACCGCCCCAACACACACGGCGTCGTCACGTGCGTCCCGGCCCGTCAGCCGTCTTTCTTTTCGCCGCCGCCGGTTCGCCCTCTCCCTTCCTGCGGCTTCACATGCGCCTGCTGCCGCCTCCCAAGTGCCGCCACAGTGAGCCACTGCTCACCTCACCTCACCGGCACTCTCCTCTCCACCTGCGGCCCCTTCCCCACTCTTCCTCTTGTTGTAGCCGCAGCCGCCGCTGCAGGAGCCGGGCCGCCGAGTCGGCCCCACTCACTCACCACCACCACCTCACCTAACACCACCCAACTGTCCCACTCCTCCCTTTTGCCCTCTCTAGGCCGTGGAATCGTCTAGACCATCGCCGCCGCCGCAATGTTCGCTGGAGCCGCCGCCGCCGTTACTGTTCCGGCACGGGATAGCCGCTGCCCAGCCCCTCTCGTCGCATACTCGGCCCCGTTTCAAGCTTAGGACATCCGGTGAGTTTGACCCTAAACCCTAATTAGGATAAATTGCGTTTCTAGAAGGTTTTTAGGGGTTAATTAGGGTAATTTGAGGGTTAAATTGTGGAGGTGATTAGGGGTTGTGATTGTGGTCGATTTGGTGGATTATTATGATGAATTAATGGAGAATTAGTGGCTCGAGAGGCACGATAAATGGGCTGGGCAAATTTGGATCGGAACGGCCTAAGTTCGGAAAAATTTGGACTGGAAATGTGAACTTTAGTGCGCGTAATAATTGGTCTTGTGGCGGCCGATTGGATTGGTGTTTTGGGGAGTTTAAATCGAGCCTTTGAAGATATATATAGGCCTAGGAAGACTCGTGTGGGGGCTGTCCACACTAGGGCCGACTGGGGTGAGGCGCGATTAAATTGGGGCTTAGTAGTGTAATTGGCGAAATTGATGGATAGACTGAGTTAGTGATTGAATTGTCTCTAATTGGGAGTAATTTGGCAATGCCATGACATGTTTAGTATGGCTAAGAACGGAGTGGCTTGGTGGGCCTTGATCGCGGGATTATGTGGATCGGCTTATGTGATTGATATATTTGAATGGTGTACCGTGCACGAGTGTTTGAACTGATTTCCATGATTACACTAACTTGTGGTTGGGTATATTAGAAATGTGGATGGTACATATTACATGTCGAATTGAACAAGTGGTGTGGTGATATTACATGCTCTTTGTGAAGTGCGTGAATGCCCAAGTGTGATTATTGCAGCCATGAGTGTGCATCTCAAGCATTGACACGGCATGAGCATGTACGAATGTGCCCGAATGACATTTGCATTGTGATCATTCAAAATACCTTGATGCGTATTATGCGGGGTTCAGATAAAAATTGGTGCTTATGAATGTGTGATCACAATAAACCCTGATGCGTTTTACGCAGGGTAGCGAACCCGTCCTGAGGCGTGTTACGGGACGATGCCAGGTTTACCGGAAGATGACCAACCTGATGCGTTTTACGCGGGTAATGTGTCATGAGCCTGATGTGTTTTACGCGAGCCAGAGATCGATTTCGAAATGATAGACCTGATGTGTTTTAAGTGGGTCAGACCTGATGCGTTTAATGCAAGTCGGAGGAGAAATTAGTAAATGGCAGAGTGCTAGCATGCGAGTGTGTGTTACTGCATTATTGAGGCATGACATGAGTACGAGTATGAGCACGTGCATTACATGCATCGGAATTAAGTGACATATATTTGTACTGCGATCTAAATGTTTTGGTACAGTTGTGATTATATATATGTATAGAATGCCTAACCTGCAGGGTCAAGTAAAGTTTAGATTTAGGCCCGAGGGCCTAAGTCAGTTATACGTTTTGTATTGTGTGCCGTTTCGTACTTGTCAGGAGGTGCACGTTAGCCTAATTTAGGTTTAGGGAATTACTCGCTGAGATTTGTTCTCACTGTTGTTGAAACCACATTTTCAGACCCCCGGCCTTGAGGATGGCAGTCGTACCAATGCGTTTTTGGGAGGAGGCCTCGGCTAGTTGTAGTGCCTGAACCCGAGCCACTTACCCCTTTTTGTTAATAATGGCCTTGACCCGCTTTGATTTTTGGTGTTCGGGTTGTACTTGGATATTGTATATGATTTCCAGTACTAGTACAAGTGTTGATTTCTGTGGTTATCCTTGGTTGTGTGTTTATGTTTGTATGGGTGTTGAGTTGCTTCCACATGTGCTTTAAGTCTCTGTGTTGGGAGTTGGATCGGCGACGCGTCCTGGGACGTTGCACTCAAATCGACCATGGTAGGGATGCTCGCGCGTCGTAGGGTTCGGGGCGTGACATAGTTTTTCTTTCACTTCCAATCATGATACTTGATCCACCTTTTAGAGCCTAATTCCCTAAAAAAACAACCCACAACTTTAGGTCTTGTTCTAATGCTATCAAAAGCTTTTTTTTGTCTAAAACAATACCCCAACTTTAGGTCAAGCTCCAATTTTGGCCTCAATTTTTTCTTGTCTAAAAAAAAAGCCCCAAACTTTTTGGTTTAGTCCCAAATTTGCTCCAAACTTTTTTCTTTATCTATAAAAAAATCACCAACTTTAACTCCAGTCCTAAATTTATCCCAAACCTTTTATTTTCCAAAAAAAATATTACCAACTTTCAATCCAGTCTCAAATCTAACCCCATTAACCCTCCATCCAAAATTCGTAATTGGTTGTTTGACGTGGTATTTCCACATCAGTAACAAATCCATATTAGCAATGTGACATGGAAAATTATCTCCAAAATGAAAATATTCTTTGACATGAAAATTAAGGAAATTAGGAATTTTTTTCTAAAAAAAATTATCAACTTTCAATGTAGTCTAAATCCGCCCTCGTTAGCCCTCAATCCCAAAATCGCCATTTGTTGTTTGACGTGGTATTTCCACATCGGTAACAAATCTACATCATCAAGGTGACGTGAAAAGTTATCTCCAAAATGAGACCGTTCTTTGATATGAAAGTCAGGAAAATTAGGAAAAAGAATTTGTTTAAAAGAAATTATTGTCGCGACCTACCCCTCGAGGGCCGAACTCGAATGAGGCGGGTTTAGAGATAAGTGTTCATGAGATGGTTCATATGGCATCTCATAAAAAATGATTTTACTGAAGTATAAATCTTTTGGTTAGCCATATGGCCCATTGATCATGAACGTGGATTTTCCCTAAATCCATATCTCGCATGGCAGCGGATCGATTTTTATTTTTTAGGAGTCGCCACTAGCCTAGGTCGGGGGTCAGCTAGAATACCCAACTGAAACGCGGGAATTTCGTTTCGGTTTCTACGAAAATCAGAGATCAAAGGTTCGGGGACTAGCTTACGTTAATATTTCTATTAACGCCTTTTCGGTACCGCTAAACTTAACATGGTTGTTATCTAGGTTGTCATGCATTTGTTCTTTACCATTTTCATGCCAAAATCTTAGTCCACTAGGTGATCATGCATCTTGTTTTTGTGTTTTCATTTAAGATTCTAAACTAATCCTATCTTAGTCTAGAAAAAGAAAGAAACAATCAATTGTATTGAAAGACTTTTCGTAAAGTAAACACTCGAAGTATTGAAAAGACGAGCTAATTCTAAGTGCTAGGAAGTAAAAAGTAAAAACCCGCAACTCGTCGGGTCTTTATTACAACACGAATTGAAAACCCGAGACATGATCGGGGATGAATGAATTAAGTACAAATCGAGACCGAATTGGACATTGGTCAATCACCTTGATTTTTTCAATTTTGGATTATTCTTCCTTGGACCGCCTCTCGGGTGTCGATGTTTACATCCATAACATTCATTCATAACAAACGACATATGAAAAAAACAATGGTGCAAGCAACTCACTAATTAAGCACGGGTTTCGGGATCGGCCTTTGTTTTTCATGTGTTTCGATTCATCACCCACTTAATCACCTAACATTGTTTGATTAATGATTAATGATAATGGGCTACCATTTGCATTCACAAAACGGCAACTCATATCAATTAACCCCTACAGTCGGGTTCTAAATGATCATGATGAGCTACCCACCGAACATACACCGGGCCTAACATTCATCTAACAAACACATGCATAGAAATAGAATAAGCATGCATTCAAGCCCATGGGCTTTATTTCGAAGCCAATCAATCAATGAGAAGTGGGCTTTATAAAAAGACCACTTATTCAATTTTTGTCTAATTCGGATTGCTTCTGTTCAGATGTGATTAACTGTCTTAATGACGTCCAAATGAAGTGATTTAGGTGTCATTAGAAAGCTTATGACATGAGGATCAAAAGTCAAGAAGACTAATTTTTCTAAATCCTCACCAATCTTCCCGAAAATATCAAATTTGATCTCAATGACAGGCTGGACTCGGTTCTGTTATGGATTTTAAAAAAATGGCGGGAAAAATAACAAACCCTATCAAAACCACGTGAAAATTTTTGTTTAGTTAGGATTCCCCGTGTGTAACAACTTTCATGTTTTGAGTTTTTGCTAAAAAGTCCTCCAAATTTTTATAAAATTCAGTTTTCGTGAAGGACTCAATTGCAAATGGAGTTTTAACCTGAAAAGACCTTTTATGAGATTTTAAGCAAATTGGCCCTCCAAAAATTGCTATTAGGCCCTCAATATTTTCAGTTAACATAATGAGACCCCAATGAGCAACTTTTTAATTTTGATTTTTTGCAAAAGGACTCTAACTTTATCAAATTCGGAGAAACATCTTTTAAACTCCAAAGGAATGAAAATCAGATCTGGACACAGATACTGATCAAATTGTGAGAATTCCTTTTGAGAATTCAAATGATCTCTGATTTTGATGAAATTAGTATCAATAGAAAGATCTCGATCTCAGGAAGAACTTTCGTGAAGAAAATTTTTTCATATCTCGAATACACGAATTTATGAAAATCGAAGAGCACACGAAGGTCGATCTGAAACCAGTATGTCACCAGGTTCATACAAACATGACGTTGCAGATCGTACAAGGCTAACATGCTTGGAATTTTGTGAAAATTTTATGATGAACAGATCAAGATGTGTTCTACAACTTTCATGAAGAAAGTTTTTCCAAAAAATGATCGTAAAAATCATAAAAAATCATCAAACAACACAACGTCAATCAGGAAGACATCAGAACAGATTTGAGCAACATGTTTCAGATTCTGATCCTATTTTCTAAAAGTGTTTTGACATATCGAATCAAGTCCGATTGAGGCATATCATATATCAAATCGAAGCTTAAGACGAGCTCTACGACTCTCTAGTTTATTACTTCACCAGATTTCGACATTAACAAGCTCAAATCAGCATTTCAAGTATGCAGATTTTACTGGACACGAATTTACAGAAATATGCTCAAATGTTCTTACCTTGTTTCACAATGCTCCAATGCTCAAGTGAGCGATCCGGCTTCCATATTCAGATCAGAAATGACACGGAGAAGCCTTGGAAAGCTCGGCCAACCTATGACAATGGAGTGTACGAAATATTGTGAGAATTGATTCGTTTTCTCACAAATAGACTAATCAGTAAAAATTCAAGCTAAGGATGCGATCCGGTGGCCGTTCGATGAGAGGCCGGCCACCACAGCGACATGAGAACGCCGAGGAAGGTTGTCGGATGCTCTGGATCGCTGGAGAAAGTCACCGGTGGGCCGGTTCAGCCGGTTGAACCAGCTGATCAAGTCACCGGCGGCAATGCCAATGATGCTGCCGAGAAGAAGATGTCGCCGGAGGGAGGTGCTCCGCCCACCAGCGGGCTTGCAGCCAGTGTTGCGACCGGCCTTGGGCCACCGTGGGGGACGTCGGTGGGGCGGCAGCTCGCCGGAAAGTGGTCGGCGAGGGGCTAGAATGGCTGCTGCCGAGAGAGAGCTCGAGAGAGAGAGATGATCGTGAGAGGGAGAGAGAGAGAGAGAGAGAGAGAGAGAGAGAGAGAGAAACCAGATCTGAAAAATGAACCCCACCTCCAAATTTTGGAGGGAAAAAAACATTATATACCCCCTTTAATTTTGGAATTTAACCCTTATATTAATCCAATAGCCCAAAATGCATTTTTTAATGATTAAAAATCTTCTTTAAGGGCTAAAGATTAATGACATGGCATCATGTACGGACGCAATCGATTCTAAATGAATGGCCACGATTGATTTATTCATCCCCTAATTAATTTGCTTAATTCTTGAAGAAGGGCATTTTGTCATTTCTTTTAGGGGCATTTTGTAACTCTCAATTAAGGGCATTTTTGTCATTTCCGCGCTCATGAGAATGTGACCGGCCTTGGTTGGTCTGAACGGACTGTCAATCGTCGAAATTTTCAATCGGAAAATGGCTAGTCCGATCGGATTAGTTCAATTTGAATCAAACCGGGTTAAACCGGTTAACCCTGAATTCGGCCTAATTAAATCAATTCAATCCTTGATTTCAATTTTGCACAATTTGATCTCTATCATGATTAATTGACTCCATTAATACTGAATTGGATCAAATTGGATTGAATCGATGTGTAATTCATGCACAAATTGACTCAATTTGACTTGTTTGTCTCAATTGATTTTGAATTTGGGTAATTGCGTGGCTAAGCTTAACTAACAAATTTAATTGAAGTCCAATTAACCAAATTGAGTCTCAATTCATCAAATTAAATATTAGTCTAGAGTGGGTCAAATTGCATTGCACTAATTAGACCAATTACTCTTAGACTTTTTATCATTGGATCATTAAATTGATCAAATTGACTCAAATTCATGTGAATCTTTCAAAATTGATTTTGGATTTGGATTTCATATAAGAAATTAGGCTCATTCGTGCCTCAATTGCGCAAATCATGAAGAATCGATCCAAATCACTGATTAGGGCTTAAATTGGGGGTTTTTGTATTTGGCTTGGAATTACAAAATTGGTTCCAAAATTAAATATAAGATGACCTCTAGATCAAATGCCGTGAAGAAAACTAACCTAAAAAATGACTAGAAATGAAGTAATTTCATTTTTGGCTGATTTGAACCAAATTCCGTAAATTGGGAAAAAAAATTGATTCTAAATCGATTTTTGTAAAATTTCAAATGCCAAAGGTAAATTGAATGTAAAACAAGATGATTTTTGTATTTTTATATTTTTCAATTTTTTTGGTCAAAGGTTTGACCAAAAGTCAAACCTTAGTTGACTTTTCACTAGGAGCTTGATTTTATGATCAAATCTTTGAATTCTTCTGAAATTTTCACTTCTAAAATGAAATTAAACTTGAAAGGAATCTTTTTATATGAAAAGCCCCAATTTGACCCGGGGTTGACTTTTGGTCAAATGGTTGACCAAAAAGTCAACACGAAAGTCAACCGTTTGACTTTTCGGATTTTTGCATGAAATGAATAGAAAATTATCTATAGAAGCTAGGCCAACAAACAGAATTAAAAAAATGACACTTTTTGTTCAAGAAATGAGCTCCGTCGGGATCGGAAACCATAATCTTGAATTTTTTATTTTTAATGACGCGTCGGCTAAAAATTAGGTGTCAACAATTATCAACTTTCAATCTAATCTCAAATCTGCCCTCATTAACGCTCCATCCAAAAGTTACCATTAGTTGTTTGACATGGCATTTCCATGGTTATAACAAATGCACATGAGTATGGTGTCGTGGAAAATTATCTCCAAAACGAAATCATTCTTTGATATGAAAATTAAGGAATTTAGGGACGACTCACAATGATTTTTGGACGGAGGGCTAAGGGAAGCAGATTTGGAAAAAGAGTTAAAGTCGTCATTTGTTTTACACCAAAAATAATTTGAGACAAATTTGAGACTGAGTTCAGGGCTTTTTTTAAGACAAAAACAAGAGCAAAAATTAGAGTGTTTTTTAGACAAAAAAAAGTTCATGACAAAATTGAGATTGGACCTAAAGTTTAGAGTTTGTTAAAGATCCAAATATTCCAATCAACATTCAATTGGTTGATGAATAATAGATATGAAAAAACGACGTTTATTTGAAGTCTCCTATTGTTTTATGTTATATGTATTCACAAAAAGGGAATTTGACTATCTTTTTTCATGAAAAGATAAATAATAGTAAAATATTTTAACTCTAGTTTTAGCAAATCACATCATTTTTCACTTAAGATAATCTTGCTGATTATGCTCACCAATTGGTGGGTGAACTCTTATTGATCAAGGGAACAATTTGTGTGCATCTGTGTGCGTTAATAGAGTCAAAAGGTTTCGATACCATGTGTTTAAAAAAGAAATGTAAGTTCTAGACATATACACTTTTTGGAAAATTTAGAGCATACATGGTCAATGTAAATAAGACTTTACACATTATTCGCCATTAATTTGAGAGATTAAACTAGTCACTATTGTACCAAATATTAAATCAAGGGTAGATATGATCGTTTGTGGAAATATTTTTACACTAACAGTTTATGCTATAATTACTTACTCTTTCTTGATATTTTCACAAATTCCACCGCTGAAAATGAAATTGAAGTAAATTATAATTAATTTGAAAGTTTGATAAAGTTGAGCAACCAAAAAGACAAATATATGTGAGATCTATATCTATCACAAAATATAAGATGAAGTGATGAGGCATATGACATCAAATAGTCAATCTAGTACACTGACCGAAAATTACCCATACCTCATGTACCTGGTGCAACATATACAACAGAAAGTTGCCATGTGAAAACCATGGACGGTTTGTGATGCAGCCTGGTGTAGGCTACTTGAACGTTAGGATCGGGAGAGTGACTTGCACACGTGGAACAAGATAAACAGTAATTATAGTCCTGAGCAAGCTCGGGAAAATTGATGTAACTTTGTCGATACAGATCGGAATGACCTGATTCCCAAGCCAAATGAACAAAGACTTCTGGATTAACAATTTCTCTGTTTTGAGTTTTCTCAAATAAGCACTATAGGAAGGACAAAATCTGGGTGGAAGTGGACGGATGTAAAGGGACAGAACAGAGGAAAAGATAGAACTTCGTTGGTTGCTCTTCCAGGCCTCCAAGGAAGTGGATAGGGCACCGATTCTTCTAGATCGATGACTGCAACTCTTCAAGGATGCAGATTTGAAAACCTCCGACTCTTCAAGGACGGAGTGAAAACTCTTCTAGGTTTTCAAGGGTATGAACTCTTCAAGGTTCAAGATAATTGCTTGATGCAAAATTTTCATTAATCGAATTCGTCTCTCGAATACATAAAGTAGATGGACTTTTATAGCCAACGAAAAACAAATGAAAAGACTCAAGCAAATGAAGAGACTAAAGAGCATTAAAGACCCTAGAAAGCATAAAACATTAAAGAACTTAGAAACTAGAAACTATAAACTAGATAAATGCCCAATGTCTTCTTGATCATCCCAAAGTATCTTTTAGGCTTCCAATGTATAGGGAAAGACAAGGACGTAATGGACTCGCGGATGAGACTCTTGGTCTTCGAATTGCGTCCTTTCGATATCTCCAAGACTAGTCGAGCTCGGATGTGGGCTGATCTCCTTGGTCGAGTGAGCTCGTCTTCGATGCAGGCGGCATTATCAATCTGGCCTGCATCAGCTTGTCAATGCCGTTGAGCTCTGAGTGAGTGTATATCTTCAGTGCAAGTGAATGGCAGGGCAATTCTCCCTTGGCGGGAGCGAGAACAACATCTAACATTTGCATGCATGCAAATGGAGTTCTCTCCTGCCAAGGGAGAATTACGCTGTTATTCACCCACACATTCTGCACCGCTCCTTCGCGTGGTCGTGCCCAAGTCATCACATTGATGATCGAGCTCGTATTTATTTCACCAAATTCGGCACAATGCCAGGTATATACCAGAGGAAGAGATGGTATATGCCAGAGCACAATTCTTGCCTAGGGTTCTTCCTTCTGGTAAAGAACGCATGGTCCCGATTCTTAACCTTTATTTTCTTCCACCTAAAAGTTCCTATCACTACCTCAGCCTTTACCTTCCATGAGCGTGCGCTTCTTTACATGTCATGGTTTGAGCAAAGCAACAAAACTGTGTAATCAAGAGCATATATATGTTATAATGGCAAAAAAGAGACAACTGAAGGAAAAAGTGCACCAAAGTCCTAAAGCTTGTGTACGGAATATTAATCGAATCCTAAACTTTTTCAATAGTCAAATTAAGTTTTATGCGTTTTTTTCGAACACTGCTAAATTAGTCCGTATAATGAATGGTATTTGCCTAAGTGGCATCCTTAGATCACACTTCTCAATATAAGTTAAGGGGTTATTTAGTCAAATTTGAGGACTTAATTGTATCAATTGAAAAATTTAAAATTCAATTGAAGTTCTTGATAAATGTTTACGACTTATTGAACAAACTGAAAAATTTAAGACTCGATTGCATTTTTGTAAATAATGTTTAGACCTGTGGTGCATTGTTTTTAAAAACCATATAGGTTATGACTATAATTTATCAAAAATATTTGTATTTCATATATGGTTCAAAGAAGAGATAATTATAGCGCAAGTCCTCAAATTTGTCAACTTTGTGAACTTAAGTTTTAACATTTTCACTCTGTGCATGTAAGTTCTAAAACTTGTGAGCATCGTATACTTGAGTCCTTTGTCATCTTCGTGGACAGAAAATGGCACTTGGTTTTTTTTTATATATATTTTGTAACATTATGGTATTGTTAATTTTGTGACAGAGCACTCTCAACATAGAAAAAAAGTCATTTTTCTTGGTGGGTAGTAATGCTAAATACATGATGCAGAATAAGATGATATCTTGTTGGGTGTAATTTGAAATTTATAGAGTTGTGCTTTTTTCACTTCTCATTTGGCTTAGACACTCCTCATTATAGCATTTTGACCATATTATCCCCCGCGTGGCCCACCTTTTAGCATTATTCTCTTCTTTTATTTGCTCCTCTTTTTTTTTTCTCTCCTTTTCTTTCCTGATCGGTCCCACTTTCCTTCTTATTCTCATCTTTCCACGCCTTTAGTTTCGTACCGACATTAGTGTTTCTCTCTATACCCTTTTCTTCATTTTTTTCGCTTCAGACACGCCCTTGGTATCTCGTCATCTTCCACTTTTTTCTCAAAAAAAATTCAAATGCAATGCTAAGTTGAATGCTTCTTGGGATTCCCCGACAATAGTTGTATGCTAGTTCCTATGTACAGAAAACTGACGAATCCCGCTGAAGCAGCTTGCAAGCACAGGGTTTAATGACCACGAGGGAGATCGAAGTTGCGGGACACTGATACACGTCGTCGAACAAGACGATGTCTATGATTCGGCCACCGATCGTCCCCTCATCGGGTCTTGGCTCTAGGACTCCTCCCTCGTCCTCTCCGAGAGGCTCTCCACCGAAGCTCACTTCCACTCGTTCCCTCTCACTGGCAAGAACGTCACCAAGCTCAGCGTCGGATCCACTGGCCTCCGTGGTCTCACAGCAGCTCGATTCGGGGCCAGCCATGTCGTCCTCACTGATGTTGCACCAATCCTCTCGAGGCTAAGGAGGAACGTGGAAGCAAATGGCGCAGGGGAACAAGTGGAGGTGAGGGAGCTGGTGTGGGATCAAAGGAGTTAGCATGGCGAATCGGGGAGGAGTTCGACGTCATGTTGAAGAGCACATGTTTTAAGACACAGAGGAAGCGAGGGAGTTAGGAAAATGCTGCGGGGTTGTGTAACGCGTTCACTACTCAGAGCTTCAACTTTTCATCAAAGTTCTGGGACTTTTGGCTTAATCTGTCTTCTACCAATCCTCCGTCTAGAGTCTATATACATGCTCGGAAGGCTTGTCTAAAGCGAAAAATGTTAAAAAAAAGGTAACAGCGAGGGAAAAATAAGATGAAGAAGAAAAGCAAAGTAGGACCCGCGAGAAAACGGCAAAAGAAATAAATAAGAGGGACATCGCATTTGACCAAACAAAAAGAGGAGAATAATGCTCAAAGGTAGGCCACATGAGGGACAATATGGTCAAAATGTTGTAATAAGAAGTGTTTAAGCCAGATAAAGAGTGGAAAAAATGCGGCCGTATTTATATTGTGAAATTGATGAGAAAGATGATAGAACGTGTCAGTATTGTTGGTTAGCCTAGTAAAAAATAATAATAAATAGAAAAGGAGAAGGGAATTTTAGTCAATTAACTCAATCATCATTTGTTTGAATTTTGTAAACATAAAACATGCTCTTTCTGTAACATTTAAAAAGGGAAAATAACAGTTATGATCCATAAACTTTAACCTAGTCTATAATGTTACTCTTGAACTTTTAATTTGTTGAACATAGTTGTTCAACTATTACTAAATCTTCAATGTAATCCTTAAACTATATTAAGAAGTTAAATGTCGTTCTTTTATTAATTTGAGTTGATAGAATTAACTTACATGTCTGTTGACACCTATTTTTAATTTGCCCAAAATTAGTTACACAAAATTTAGGAGTTAGTTTTCTTTAATTCCTAAAATAAAAAATATTTTTGTTTAATTGCATTGCATATAGACATTAGGTGCATTTTGCAATATTAGAATATATTTTTCTTCTTTAATTTTTTTAAAAAAATTAAAAAATATATATTAATAATTTAGAATGGGTCGGGTCGACCCGACCCTCTCCTTCCTTTCCCGCGAGCCCAACCTACTCCCTCTTTTTCTTCCCTTCCTTCCGCACAAGCTGGGCTCGGCCTAGCCCAATGGGCATCTCTTCCTCTCTCCCCATTCCTTCCCCCTCTCTGTCTCTCTCCCCCTTCCTTCCCCCTTGAAAGTGGCCACCGCCTCGGACAACGCCAAAAAGCCTCTCCACCGCACAAAATTGGCCACAAAAATCTTGAGTAAGAGCAAAGGCCGGCATAGAGCATTGAATGGGGAAAATAGGGGCAGAGGCTAGTGGTCGACAGTAGCTATATAAGCCGGGAAAGATGAGAGAGAAGGGGCAGCCAAAAAGAGGGCAAAGGGAGACCGAGAGGTTTTGAGAGATTTTAAGAGAGACAGAGAGCAAAAGTGAGAGTTTTAGTTGTTTGCAGGTTCCAAAGAGCAGCCGGCCAGCCTCGCCATTGCCAGCAAGTTGGCCAGCGACCCCTCAAAAGTAGCCTTGATCGGTAAGCTTTCCTGAGCCCCTGTTTTCCCATGTTTTTGTGCATAGTTTGGTTAGGACTCGCACCAAATGTTTCGCGTGAATCTCGACCCATATCGTCCTTGCTCTCGATCCATACACTACCTTTCGAAGCGAGTCGTGGCTGCCAGAGTTGGCTGGGGCCCCAAGAGAGGTCTGAAACCCCCTGTTTCAATCATACACTTCAGCTGTTCGATAAAATGCCCAAAAGAGGCCTGTTTTGTTTGATCTTTGGTTGGCGACGTCAAGGCTGGCTGAAGAATTCGGTAGTTTGGGGAAATTTAGTGATGGTTGCCGGAGGCCAAAGAAGGCCAAAAATTGGCAAGGGTTTGTCGGCCAAGCTCCAACCAACGTTTGGGCTCAATGAGCCCTGGTCAAAGCTTGGCCGTCGACCACTCCAGTCGGCCGTCCAGTGGCTAGCTAGCCTCCAATCTCCTCAGCTTGAAATGCTGAGGAGATTGAGGCCAACGGTTGGGCGAAATAGCCGGCAAATCGTCGGATTTTTGCCCAGCCGTTGGCCTCCCGAGCCTGAAAGGTTGAAAAAGGCCTGAACCAGCCATGTTTTGTCTTTTTCCATCGGACCAAGCCCTAATCGGGCCCAATCCGGCTCAAGACCCGGGTTGACCCCCAACCCAATTCGGATTCGGAGATCTAACCCAGGTCATCGCATATGGGTCGGGTGCATTGACCCGGGTCAGTTCTGACTCGATCCATCGACCTGACCTGACCCGGTTTAATATTGTATTAATATTATTTTATTTTATTAAAAATATTATGTTTTTAAAAATATATATTAAAAAATCTTTTTTTCTTTTAAAATTAGGAAATAGTATAGAAATTAATATTTTTTTAATATTTTTCTAAATTATGTGAATTATTTGATTAATAATCACGTCTAAGCTAGATAAGCCTATAGGGCTATACAGCAGGATTTTGAATGTTATTTTCACTACTGCTGTATTATTATTATGCATGTTATTTCTAATTGATATATAATTGCATAAATCGTCATGTGTTGAACATTGTCGCCCTAGTTAGGATTAGAATCTTAGCCCACATATTTATCTTGACTATTGGTCGTTAATTTAATAATTGTGCACTCGTTTGATCACTTCACACGTTAGGAAATAGGTCCTAAAAATAATCCAAACTACCTGGCAAATATTTTTTGAAATGAACAGGATAAAAGGTACCAAAAAAGCACTAGTCACTCAACTAGTGTAATCAAGTCCCCGAATTCATTTAATCTTTAGTTCGCATAAGTAAGGTGATCCTCCCATCGCTTTAGTTGGGTGTCTAATTGACCCATCGTAAACTGATTAGTGGTGACTCTTAAATAAAAATTGCTTACAGGTTAAAAACCTAAACCACAAGTCACGATATAATATGTACTTAGGAGAGCTCGAATCAAGTCCCAAACCTAGACTTAGCGCATATGCCATGCGAGACCTTTAACCGAAGGTTAGTCGCGACAATGTCCTTCAATCTATTAAGTTTTAATGATAGACAACAAAAAACAAATCATGTTCAAAAGTAGATGAATAAGAAAATTAAATCCACCATCACATGCTCTTATATCATATTGATCCATCGTTTCAAAAGTCTAACTCAGCATTAAATTTTCCATGTCATCAAATTACCTCTGACTTTTTGTTTGATCTAATGGAGCGACTACACTGATGTTGACACCTAAATTTTTTGCCCATAAATCGTCTTCGAAAAATTGGAACTTGGTTTTCCACAAAAATATTTTGGAATCATTCTACTAAAAAAAAAAAAAATGGAAGAGCAAGGGCCAAGGATTCGAGTGTAGCTAGCCAAGACCTGAGGGATCAAATTGCAAATGAACCAACAAGTTGGGGCCAAAATGCAATTTCCAAAAGTTGGGGGACCAAATCGCAAAATTTGTAAAATTTGCCCCCAAACCCTTAAATCATCATTTTTACCCCTAATCAAGCTTGAAATTGAAAATGGGCAAGGTAAAATTGATCAGATCAAGCCAAAAGGACTAAATTGGCTCAAATCGAGCATTTTCGGGCAAGAAAATGGCTAATTTTAAGGGACTTTCCTGCAAAATTGGGCATGAAAAATTGCAAATTCTGATTATCATCTTGAACTAATACGCTTCAAATTTCAAACTGATCAAAAATTCCGACCAGATTAATGGATTAAAGCACTTAAATCAGCTTCCAAAAACCGGTCCATGATTTGGTCTCAATTCGGGCTTTCTTGAGTAGCCAACTTTGTGCCCCCACCATTTCCTGCTCAGCCAACCGATCAGCGTGAACTCTGGCCGAGATGTGAGACCATCATTAGGAGTGCAAATGGACAAAAATTTGATAGGGATAAGCTGCTGAAAGCACGTGATAATCTCAGTCAAACCTGCAAAGTGTGATGATTTGAGTCGAGAGTTGGTGAAGAGACTCAGTTTGCAGGCTTGGTAAATGGGTAATCACGGGCTCAAAATCTGGTTGGATTTGGTGGATAGGATCTCTGAAGCACGTTCTTTTGGGGATAAAAAGAAAGGGATGAGAGGAGAAGAGGAGAGTTCACCGTCGTTCCAAAAACCCACCCTCGACGCAGCTCAAACAGGAAATGAACCCAAAAAAGTTTCAGACTGGCTTGTGGAGAGAAAAGTGAGATTTTCGTGAACTTTGAGCCAAAACTAGCCAAGACCTTCAACTAGAGAGTGGAACTACATTCAAAGAGCTTTCCAACCATAGGTCACACGTCCCAAATGGATGTTGGGAAGCCATCCAAAATCCCCTCGAAAAGCAGCCCATTCTCGGATCAAGAGGGAAACCCAGAAATTTTCTAAGTGTTGAAGTCAGATGGTTACTGGTGAGGGAAAGTGGGAGTTTTTGAGAGACATGGGGAATATATGAGGATAACCGTGACTTGGAAATTAAACTAGAATACATCTAGTTTTGGTTGGTGTCAAATTAGTCAGAAAAAGAGGTCGTTGATTCTAGTTTTAGAGACCAACAAAAACCTTCGTTGTCAATTTTTTCTTTGCAGATCTCATTTTCCGGTTTGAAGAAGCCTAGTTCCCCGCGCCCTTCGAAGACAAGTTTTTGGTTCCCTCGGCCAAGGGATACTTCAAAGAGAAACTAGGAAGCAAGGTGAGCATCCTACATGTATTTTTGTTCAATTTTGAACATGTTTTCGTCATGAAAAATCAAGAGAAAACCAGCCCAGAGAACTGATTTCTGAGGCTGGAATTTTTCTAAGTGTGGGAGCCCCTTCATGAGCCCTACACGTTTGACTTGCTACTCCCCTTTGCATGCGTTTTCTACCTTCATGAGCTTGATGAACGTTATATGGGTGTACAAATTATGCTGAGATCCACTCGGTTTGGTCTTTGAAGCCCTGTGTGAACCATAAGATGGCTTGCAACTCGAGTAAAAAGCCAAGCTAACCCACAATGATTCATGGCTAGTCAATATGAACCATGCGTGTATGCTTCTTGGAGGGGTTGTTTCGACGTGTTCACTTGATCATTCCCCATGATGTTTGTTCCATTTAAAAGTAGATGTTACGTATATTCTTTTGGATGAAGTGATGTTTCCCATAGATCTTGCACGTGATGAGTGTCGGGGCTTAAATCTGGGCATGCAACAAGTTTGCTTGACCTGGGTTTAAACCCAGATTTGCAAAAGCAGCCCGAACCCACATATTGGAGGCCGATTCCAACTCGGTTCTTGTGCGTTTTAGGTTGTGATTTCCAGCTAATCTTGTTCTTTGCATGTGATAATATAGCTTTGATACTTTGGTTCCACTTGATATTACACACGGAGTGAGATTGAAGGCCATGAATATGGCTCGAGGAAGCCATTTGGGGCAGTTTAATGCACACCAAATGCTCGACAAAATGCCCCAAACCAAGCTTCGATCTTGAAACGGTTGATTTGAGCCCGGTTCTCATGGTATTCATATTCTGAGTTGTTTCATGTTCACGTAAACCGAGCATAGGCTGATTTAGGGAATTATTATTATTTTTAAATAAAAAAAACGAAAAAATCAAAAAAAAAATCAAAAAAATCAAAAATTTCAAAAAATTGAAAAATGTTGGATAGCATCAAATTATGCAAAAAATGACATTTATGAGATTTTCCTAATTTTATAAAGTCATTTGCCTAATTTAATGCTATTTTGGTATTTTATTACCATTTTTACGACAAAAAAATCCATTTTGCATATACTAAAATTACTTAGAATAGTTTTGTGTGGCTAGAGTAACTTCATGCATATTTGAACTCTCATTTTGCTCATGGGGTTCCTGTCCCGGGGCATGATAACGAGGCCATGTAATATTATTTGCCCAACTTGTATCGGGTTTTCTCCTTCCGCATTTATTTTCAAGTCATTTCAATTTCTTGGATGTTTACTTACTGCTTTGCTTTTTTTAATAATTTGAGTGTTTCCTAAATTAGGTTAGTATTAATCTAGACATTGAAGAAATAATCCCACAAAAACATTTGCAAGGACACTTAGCGGCTTTGATATCATAGGGTTATAATTGGTGATCAAGATCGCGTGACCACTTAGATAATGCACTCTCAAGTTAGGTACCGAAAGGGCGCTAATAGAAATCTTAGTGTAAACAAGTCCCCGGCCCTAGAACCTCTGGTTGCGTAGGAATCAAGGCGACACTCCCGCGTCTTGATTGGTTTCTAGCTGACCCCAATAGGCTAGTGGCGACTCCTAGAAGTACTTAAGTTATTGAGAATTCAAAATGAAATCCAACGTTGCGCGGGGTATGAACTTGGGGAGAGTTTGCGTCTAGATCGATGGGCCATCGGTCCGCCTTTTTGGGCAATACCACCTAAACCCGTTCCTTTTTCCCATGACGGAAAAAGAAGGGTCGCGACAACTGAACATTTAAAATTAGTTCAAAAAACGCACCAAATGAATCAAAAGCACAAGTACGATATTGCAATTAGGTCAAAGTTTAGGAAGTCTCAGTATCATTTTCCCTTTAAGAAAAGACACTAGGAATATGCTCGGAATAATGATGAGATTGAAATATACTAAAACTAAACTTGCCTAGAAATTTTTCCACTCCAATTACTTGGATAGAGGAATATATGTTGACTCAATTGTCACCAAAACCTGGTAGGAACAGAGAATGAAATTTAGCATATCCTGATGTAGCTAGCAGGGATCACCTAAAGGAGGTGAATAGGTGATCTTAAACAATTTTTGTTAAATTATGCAGAAATGAAAAATCACAATTGAGTCTTAATAAACTTCAGATTCAAAATAGATTATATGGACGGTGCTTTTGATGTGTAGTATGTAAATTAAGAGACAAGGGATAGAAAAACTGAACAGAAGCTTATAGTGGTTCGACTTATAGTAAGCCTACATCCACTCTCCTACGCTAACAGCCTACTGGCTGGATTTCACTATGTAATTAAGAGGAATTTACAGATTTTGAGTGACAGCACTCTTGTATATGATAAGACTCTCTATCTCACACAATCACCCTTACAAAGTACCCCTCAAGATCTTAATTTTTGGCTCAGAAAGACAAGACAAAATTATCGGAGTATGCTCAGACTTTGGACTTGTTGATTCTTGAATCTGTTCTGCCTTTTGCTGCTTGTTGATCTCCTTAAATATTCCTCTACTTCCAAGCTAGCCGTTGGACAACTTTCAGAGGATCATCTTTCAACTTCACCTTGGACAGATTTGTATAATAAGGATTGAGTAGCCGTTGGATGACAGATTCTAAATCCCGCTGATTATGGTCGCCCATAGAATCAAAATCTTGGTTTCCATAAGTAGAACTTTATCCGTTCTAATGCATACTTGTCGTAGTATTTGATTGTCAATCAATTATAGCCTTAGATTGAAACAATCAAAACTTTCCTTCTATGAAATCCATACCAGATCACTAGTTGTTATGTTTCGTTCTGAGTTCTGTGTCTGTGTCCGAATAATTTCACCGTTTGAGTCTGAAGAATTTCTATGACTGAAGAAATTCTGCTTCTGCGTTTGAATAAATTCTGTGTCTGCATCTGAAGAACTTCTGCATCTGTTTCTGAATAATTTCTTCATCTGAATCTCATAATTAAAATTATGTGGGTCTTCAATAAGGTATTTACCAGCTTGTAAAGTATGAAAACTTCTTTCTGAGCTTCCAGAATATACATACCTAGAATAAATTAATTCAGAATAAGTATCAAATTTACAATAACATAGAAGGTTTTGCCAACTTCAAAATTAATAGGAGTTTTCCTCAACAATCTCTCCCTTTTTGATGGTGACAAAACTTCCTTGCAGATTGAATTAATTTAAAATTGATTCGAAAGTAAATAAACCTATTAAGCTCATGAAGCACAGATTGAAAGAGCAAACTTTGTTGATATCTGTGTCTTTTTCTTCCTTTGTATATAACCTGCATATAATATAACCTGTATATAATTTCTCCCCCTTTTTGTCAACAGCAAATAATAGAGAGAATAAATCTTTGATATTAAGCAATCAAACAATCTAACAAGCATTGTTAGAAATATTACAGACCAAAACAATAATAGATGGTTTTGGGAAAAATGTTGAAAATCAGGCTATCTTTTGGAAGGGGTTCGAATTAGTTGAAAATTTCCAGAATGGAAATAGCTTTTGCGATCTTCAAATTGCATTCTCCCACGACTTTGTCCATGTTGGTTGAACACAGAGCAATAGCCTCTTCAAGTTCTGCTTTATTTTTACCTGCATGAAGATGTTGAGTTTTGTTATTTTCCTCAACAATTTTGTATAGATTCTTCATATCTTGTTTAAGTGCAGCTTGCTTGTCCTTGATATCAAGCAGAAGAGAGAGAATGGTCTCATTATCTGAGGGCTGTTCCTAGACATTTTCTTGTTCAGATTGATTAAACCCTGTTGCTGTTGCTGCTTCTAGAATCTCCCCCTGAACATGTGCTTGATCTTCAGAAACATGTTCCGTAGGAATTGGTTCTAAAATCTTTGGAGTTGGTTCAGAAAAATGTTCTGGACCATTAGAATGGCCTGTACCAAGGTGCTCTGCTTCTGCTTCATCACTTTCATCATGCAGAAGAATTTTTCGTTTCTTTCTGTACACCTTTAGTGAGATTGGAGAGTCAGTCTGCTTGCTTGCTGATCCTGCCCTTTTTCTCTGCCCTGTCTTTTTGACACTTGTCTTTTCAACAAATTTTGCTTCAGAAGATTGAGCACTCTTTTTTTTTACTCTTTCCTTAAATCATCAAATTGCTTCATTTTTTAAAGCATTCTTTCTCCAACATACATACAAGGTACAAGGGTTTTGCTCATATCACTAAGAATGGATATCTTGAGAAACATAAAGATTCGTGAGATAAGAGCACCATATGGAAGTTGTCCCTTGTCCTTCTATAATGTTCTATACATATGGAAAATGATGGTATGGGGAAGAGAAAAAGATTGATCTTTCAAGATTGCCCAGATAAGCTTAATTTTTGACTTGGATAAGTCAATCTTGGATGTTGCTTTGGACTTCAGACAGTTGATAATGATCTTATGTAAAATCACGGATCTTTTGGATAGATCAGAATATGAAAGATGCCTTTTAGAGCCCTGAGCAAAGTTTGCATTCTCTGAGACCATCTTGGAAGCATCTTCGAGGATCACTTCTAGTGGAGTAAATTTGGAATGTTTTGCTCCAATTATTAATGCCAATTCCGTCGCTTTTAAATGAAACTTTTTATCACCAACAGTGAATTGAATTCAGTTTGGTGACAAAATGGAAAGATTAGAGTAAAAATACGCAGTCAATTCAGCATAGACATTTGCAAATTGTAAACAAAACTCATAAATGCCCAATTTCGCAAACAAATGCTTCACTAAAATTCCATCCTTTTCAAGGTAATCAAAATCTACGGTTCAAAGGTTCATGGCCCCTCTAGCAAGCAGCAACTTATAAAAGGTATTGTGCTCATTGTTTATAAATAAGCCTCCAGCTCCTGACATACCAGATGCAATCCCAACTTTTATTTGAAAACTATCAAAGAATTTACCATCATCATCAAGAATAACAAACTTGGTTGCACTGGTGGGTTTAGGACTAATTTGAGCAAATTTTTTGTTAGAGGGTGTTGATGATTCTCCGACTTTTTCTTTGCCATTTTTAGAAGAGGACTCTTTTGGTGTAGAGCTGGTCAGAACATTGTCAATATTAGCGCAAACCTGAGAGTAGTTTTGCGTAAGATGTTCTTGAGAGAAGAACCTATTAGCTCTTAGATAGTCACGCAGAGTCGATGCAGAGGCATTGCTTCTCTTTAACCTCTGATAAGCATTCCATACAAGCTTGATACTCTTAAAACGAAAATCTATTTTATCAAAAGTTTTGGGTGGCAACGATTGATGAGGTGATGTTGTTTCAAAAGGTCTTCATGATGGTCAAACTCTATGTTTGAAATTTCCATACACTTTGCTTGTGCTTTGTACTTGGAATCTTGGTTGAGAATGCGTGATGATCGTCTCTTGAAAGGCATTTTGAACACTTTTGGAGTAGAAAGATTAGATTTTTGGAGAAGGAGGAGAAGAAGACAACTCTGAGTATCGAGAGGTTTTGGAGAGAAAAAATTCGTACGATAAAGTTTTGTAAAAAGAGAAAGACGGGTTTATAAAGGAGGAGGACAGGTTTTGAAAGGAAAACTTACTTTTAGAAAATAAAAAGAGATCCCAAACATGTAGGAAGGAAATATACTTTTTGAAGTACAAACAATCATGATGACATCATAACAATATATTAAGCACAATTAATCAGATAAATTAGAATACATACCTAATTTGCTTCCTAAAGTAATGATTATGAAAATATCCTACCAAAAAATGCCAAAAAAATACCCGCCAAAATTTGAATAAAGGACGTACCGTTCTTTGTGAGTTTGAAAAATATTCAGACTAAGAACATTTGAGTTTGAAAAATTTCTGTCTATCAAACACTTCAAGAAAATGAATAAGTGATGCACAATTTGTTTCTTATGAACTCAAATGAAGATTTATCAAGAGGTTTTGTGAATATATCAGCTAATTAATTATTAGAATCAATGAATTGAATATTCACATCACCATTTTAAACATGATCTCGAATAAAATGATGCTTGATTTCAATATGCTTAGATCGAGAATGAAGAATGGGGTTCTTTGTCAAATTGATTGCACTTGTGTTATCACATTTGATTGCAACACTTGATTCTTCAATAGCAAAGTCTTGTAACTGTTGCTTCATCTATAGAATCTATACACAGCAACTTCCCAATGCTACATATTCTGCTTCTGCTGTAGAAACTACAACTGTATTTTGCTTTTTTGAGTACTAGGATACCAACATATTTCCAAGCAGTTGACATGTACCTGTAGTACTTTTCCTGTCCACTTTACATCCAGCTAAATCAGCATCTGAATAACCAGTAAGAGTAAAATCTGAATCTTTGGAATACCAAAGACCTAACATTTGATAGGTTCCAATGTATTTGATTATTCTCTTTACTGCCGAAAAATGAGATTCCCTTGGGTTTGATTGAAATCTTGCGCACATACAAACACTAAAAAGTATGTCAGATCTAGATGTAGTAAGATATAATAAAGATCCTATCATGCTTCTATATACCTTCTGATCAATCTTTTTACCATTTTCATCTTTGTCTAACTTGGATGATTGAGACATGGGAATGTCTGTCTTCTTGCAATTTCGCAATCCAAACTTCTTGACAATCTCCTTAGCATACTTCTCTTGGCAAATAAATGTACCATATTTTATTTGTTTTACTTATAGGCCAAGAAAGAATGTTAATTCTTTCATCATATTCATCTCGAACTAGTTCTGCATATTCTTAGAGAATTCCTTGCAAAGCTATTCGTTAGAGGATCCAAAGATTATATCATTAACATAAATTTGAGCAAGTAGAAAATTCTTACAAGTAGAAAATTCTTACCCTTTCTCTTAACAAATAAAGTTGTATCAACCTTACCTTTGGTGAACTCATTTTGCAAAAGTAAGTTACTTAACCTTTCGTACCAAACTCTGGGTGTTTATTTTAGACCATAAAGGGCTTTTTTGAGTCTGTAGACATAATCAGTCTTCCTTGGTTCTTCGAAACCAGGTGGTTGTTCCATATATACTTCTTCTTTGATATATCTATTAAGAAAGGCACTTTTTACGTCCATATGAAACAATTTAAAGTTATGGAAACAAGCATAAGCTAATAGTAGCCGAATGGCTTCTAATCTTGCAACTGGTGCATATGTTTCATTATAATCTATACCTTCTTCTTGAGAATAATCTTTTGCTACCAGTTTTGCTTTGTTTGTTGTGACTTTCTTTTTGTCATCCAGTTTGTTTCTGAATACCCATTTTGTTCCAATTATTGGATGATTTTTGGGTCTTGGCACAAGCTCCCACACTTTATTGATTCTAAACTGCTAAAGTTTCTCCTGTATAGCTTCGATCCAGCTTTCATCCGATAAAGCTTCCCCAACTTCTTTTGGTTCTATTTTTGATATCAATGCTAAGTTGCTGATGTTCTCCTTGTGTTTGGATCTAGTCTTGATACCATTTTCTATTTCTCCAATGATGAGGTTCTTCGGATGACTGGATTTATGTTTCCAGTTTCTATCAAATTTTTCTTTCTAAATATCATCAGATTCTGAAGGTTCTGATTGAGTCTGGATTGTATCTTCTTTTCCTTCGTATGAGGATTCGACGATCTTTGGAGATTCTTGATGAGCTTATGATAATTCTTGAATGTTGGAAGATAGTTCAGATTCATCTTTGTGAGTCTGAATATTTTCATCAAACCTTACATTCATTGTTTCTTCCACAGTTTGAGAATTTTTATTGAAGACTCTGTATGCTTTACTTGTAGTAGAATATCCAAGTAAGAATCTTTCATCTGCTTTCTCATTAAACTTGCCAGAGCGGTCATTTGGATTTTTGAGTATGAAACATTTACAACCAAACACATGAAAATATGATATATTGGGCTTTCTACCTTTGAAAAGCTCATAGGAGGCTTTCTTAAGAATGGGTTTGAGAAAAGCTCTGTTGATGATATAACATGCTGTAAAAACTGCATCTGCCCAAAATTGACAAGGAATCTTGCTTTCAATTAACAGAGTTCTTGCCATTTCTTGCAAAAAACGATTTTTCCTTTCCACAACACCATTTTGTTCTGGTGTATATGGAATAAAAAAATTATGTTGAAAGCCATTTTCCTCATAGAAATCTAAAAAACTTTGATTTTCAAATTCTCCCCCATGATCAGTTTTAATGCAAGAAATGGTATAGCCCTTCTCATTCTGAATTTTTTTTGTAAATTTTGAAAAATATGAAAATGCTTCATTTTTATGAGCAAGAAAGAATACCCAAGTAAATCTTGTGAAATCATCAACAATAACTAAACAGTACTTCTTACCACCAATACTTTGTGTTCTGGTTGGTCCAAACATATTCATATGAAGAAGCTGCAAAGCACAATTAGTAGAAACATGATGTATAGATTTAAAAAACTTCTTACTTGTTTTCCTAGAATGCAGGCATTGCATAACTCTGTTTTCTTGTATTTTAAATCTAGCAGACCTCGAACCAATTTCTTATTTGAGATCTTTGAGATTTGTTTCATACTGATATGCCCCAATCTTCTGTGCCATAGATCTTCATCTTCTTTGATTGAAATCAAGCAATGAGTAGAATTTGAATTGACATCAAGAAGATAAATATTGCCATGTCTTCTTTCTGTGAATGTTTGAGAGGAATCTTTACTAGTTCCTGAGCATGTATCTTCTTGAAAGTTGATTCTAAAACCTGTATTACATAGCTGGCTTATGCTTATCAAGTTGTAGTTGAGTCCTTTTACTAATGAAACATCATTGATTGTAAGTCCTCCAATTTCAACCGTTCCTTTGCCAATAATTTTTCCTTTGATATTTCCTCCAAAGGAAACTTTTCGGCAAAAGAACACTACAAGTGCCATAACTTGTGTACGGCGCTCATTTTAATGCCATAACTTTTTTTTGGATCACTTTAGTGCTAAAATTTTTGAAAAACGATCACTTAAGTGCTAAAATTTTTGAAAAACGATTACTTAAGTACCAACTCCGGTGTCATACACAATTTTTGGTCGGAAATTTGATGTGGCATTTTTTTTTATTAATTTCTGAAGCTGACGTGGCTTGCCGGAGTCTCGCTAGAGATTGGCACTTAAGTGATCATTTTTCAAAAATTTTAGCACTTAAATGATCGTTTTTCAAAATTTTTAGTACTTAAGTGATCGTTTTTCAAAAATTTTAGCACTGAAGTGATCCAAAAAAAAGTTATGACACTTAAGTGATCGTTTTTCCTCCGACTTAGCACCAAAGTGATCCGAAAAAAAGTTATGGCACCAACGTAAGCCCCGTACACAAGTTATGGCACTTATAGTGTCCTTTTGCCGAAACTTTTCCACCATTCAGACTATGTAGATCAACGAATATGCTTGGATTTCCTGTCATGTGTCTAGAGCATCCACTATCTAGGTACCGCTTTCTTTTTCTCTTTGTGGTAACCTGCAAGAATCATAAGATCTCGAGTTTTCTTTGGTATCCAAATTTGTTTGGGTCCTTGAGCATTAGTATGGGCCGTCTTAACAAAATCTCTTCAAAGAGGTCTCCAGATCTTAGGACATTCATTCTCAAAATATTATAAATCTCCACATTTTGAGCACCTAAGTGCACTTCGGCCAACAGGTTTGACAAAATTCCTTTTGAAATTGGTTTTTATAAGCTTATCAAGGTGGTCTTTGTCTTAATCTCTCCTTGACCTTTGAAAAATCAATCAAGCTATCATTTTCCTTTATAAGTCCGAGACCAGATTTGTTATAGTAAGGAATTTGGATAGAAAGGATATGCTTCAAGGTTTCTGAACCTTTTGAAAACTTGGAAGTAATTTCTGAAACTTTCTTTTTCAGAGAACAGCATTTTCTTTGGAAAGAAAATCTCTACTTTCCTTAATTTGATGAAATTCTTTTTGAAGGAAATCAATTTTTTCGTTTTGAGAAATATCATGTTGCCTTAGTGATGAATTTTCCTTTTTCAAAGAAGAGATTCTTTTAAGAACAGTCTTAAATTCAAAGCATAATTCATCAATATAATTTGATACTTCAATAGGCATATCAGAATGCTTTACCTTAATTTCCACTTTAGGATCAGAATCAGAATCTGAATCTAAATCTGACTTAGCCATTAGACAGAAATTTGAGATATCTTCATCACTATCTTCGCACTCTATATCACTCTAGATTTTTGCTTTTAAGGCCTTCTTTGCTTTCTCAAATTTGGTCTTCTTTTTTAGAAGTGGACAATTTGGCTTGATATGTCCACGTCTCCTACAGTGAAAGCATATTGTATCTTTTGATCTTTATGATTCATCGAAGGACTTCTTCTTCTCAAAGGGCTTCTTCCCTCTGAGGTTTCTTCCCTTGATTTTCATCTTTTTGTACTTTTTTATGAAGAGAGCTAGTTTTTCATCGTTAATATCTTCATCTTTAGAATCTGCATCAGAATCAATGTTAGTCTTTAATGCAATTGACTTATTACCTCTGGATTCATTCTCCTCATTCCGTTTCTCAGTCTCATCTAATTGAAGAGTTCCAATTAACTCATTCACTAATAGAGGCTTGATCTTTTGTGTCTCTTGAAGAGATGTTTTGATGTTATCCCACTAATTTGTCAGTTCTCTTAGTAGTTTGTTGACTTTCATTACGTCTGGACTGGTTGTCCTTGATAAGCAAGACGTTTACTATGTCAGTAAACCTATCATACAAATCAGCAATTGATTCTCCAAGCTTCATTTTGAAGGATTCATATTGACCAAGCAAAAGATTGATTTGAGTTTCCTTGACTTGATCTGTTCTTTCATAAGTAACATGGAGAGTATCCCAGATTTCCTTAGTTGATTCACAAGCAGCAATTTTTTTATATTCAATAGGTGATAAAGCACAATAGAGAGAATAAATTGCTTTAGAATCTAAAGTTTCTCTTTTAGATATCTCAGTTTGAGATAATGGAAGATCTGCTACTTCTCTTGCATCTGCCTTTTCTTTTGAATCAGTAAATTTTGGATTGACTCCTTTGATTATGACAACCCATTGCATGTGATCAATTGACTTTATGAATGCCTTTATCTTAGTCTTCCAGACACTATATTCCTTGCCATCAAAATATGGTGGTCTGTTGTTGCTCTGTCCTTTAATGAGCCCTGAAGCACCAAAGCTAGCCATGTAGATCGTTAACTCAAAAGTAAAACACTTCAATAAATGAGCAATCTGCTTTGATACCAATTAATGTAGCTAGCAAAGATCACCTAGAGGGGAGTGAATAGGCGATTTAAACGATTTTTGTTAAATTATGCAGAAATGAAGAATCACAACTGAGTCTGAATAAACTTCAGATTCAAAACAAATTATATGGACGGTACTCTTGATGTGCAATATGTAAATTAAGAGATAAGGGATACAAAAACTGCACACAAATTTATAGTGGTTCGGCTTAAAGTAAGCCTACGTCCACTCTCCTACGCTGACAGCCTACCGGCTAGATTTTACTATGTAATCAAGAGAAATTTACAGATTCTGAGTGACAATACTCTTGTGTATAATAGGACTCTCTATCTCACACAATCACCCTTACAAAGTATTCCTCAAGATATTAATTTTTTGCTCAGAAAGACAAGACAAATGATCGGAGTATGCTCAGACTTTGGACTTGTTGATTCTTGAATCTGTTCTGCCTTTTGCTGCTCATTGATCTCCTTAAATACTCATCTACTTCCAAACTAGCCGTTGGACAGCTTTCAGAGGATCATTTTCCAATCTTCACCCTAGATAGATTTGTATAATAAGAATTGAATAACCGTTGGATGATAGATTCTGAATCCCGCTGATTCTGGTCGCCCATACAATCAAAATCTTGGTTTCCATAAGTAGAAATTTATTCATTGTAATGCGTACTTATCGTAGTATTTGATTGTCAATCAATTATAGCTTTAGATTGAAACAATCAAAACTTTTCTTCTGTAAAATCTATACCAGATCACTAGCTGTTATATTTCGTTCTGAACTCTGCGTCTGAATAATTTCAGCATCTGCGTCTGAATAATTTCAGCATCTGCGTCTGCATCTGAATAAATTCTGTGTCTGCATCTGAAGTGTTGAGGAAAACTCCTACTAGTTTTGAAGTTGACAAAACCTTTCATGATAATTGTAAATTTGTTACTTATTCTGAACCTTTTTATTTCATGAATATATGTTTTGGAAACTCATAAGGAAGTTTTTCAGATTTTACAAGCTATAAAACTTATCTAAGTTCTGAGATATTTTTCAGACACAGAAATGTTTCAGACTTTATAAGTTCTCGAAGACCCATAAAATCTAATGTTCTGAGATTCAGACTCAAAATGATGAAATTTTTCAGAAGCAGACGCATAAGCTAAAATTTTTCAGAAACAGACGCATAAGCTGAAATTTTTTAGAAGCAGGCGTAGAAGATGAAATATTCGTAAGGCACGCAGAATTCTTCTTGAGACGCAAAACTCAGAACGAAAAATATAACAGCTAGTGATCTGGCGTGGATTTCATAGAAGGAAAGTTTTTATTGGTTCAATCTTAATCAAATTGATTGATAATCAAATACTACGATAAGAATGCTTTACAACGGACAAAACTCTACTTATGGAAACTAAGATTCTGATTGTATGGGCGATCAGAATCAGCGGGATTCAGAATTTGTCATCTAACGGCTACTCAATCCTTATTATACAAATCTGTCCAAGGTGAAGATTGGAAGATGATTCTCTGCAAGTTGTCCAACGGCTAGTGTGGATGTAGAGGAGTATTTAAGGAGATCGCAAGCAGCAGAAGAGACAGATTCAAGAATCAACAAGTTCAAAGTCTGAGCATACTCCAATAAGTTCTCTTGTCGTTCTGAACTTAAGATTAAGATCTTGAGGTTTACTTTGTGAAGAGTGTTTGTGTAAGATAGAGAGTCCTATCATACACGAGAGTGATATCACTCAGAATCTGGAAATTTCTCTTGATTATTTAGTGAAATCTAGCCGGTAGGCTATAAGCGTGAGAGAGTGGACGTAAGCTTGCTATAAGCCGAACCACTATAAACTTGTGTGCAGATTCTCTATTCCTTATCTCTTACTTTTCATTCTGCACATTAGATCATCTCCCATATGATCTGACTTGAATTTGAATTTTATTCAGACTCTTCTGTTATTTGTTTTATTTCCGCGTAAATTTCAAAGATCTGTTTAGGATCACCTATTCACCCCCCTCTAGGTGACCCTTGCTAGTTTCTTCAATTGGTATCAGAGCAAGTTGCTTATTTTACTGAAGTGTTCTACTTTTGAGCTAACGACCTACATGGCTAGCTATGGTGCCCTAGGGCTCATTGAAGGACAGAGCAACAACAGACCACCTTATTTCGATGGCAAAGAATATAATGTCTGGAAGAACAAGATGAAGGCATTCATAAAGTCAATTGATCATATGCAATGGGATGTCATCATCAAAGGAGTTAACCCAAAGTCTTCAGATTCAAAGGAAAAGGCAGATGCAAGCAAACCAGCAAATCTTCCATTACTCAAACTGAGATTTTTAAAAGAGAAACTTTAGATTCCAAAGCAATTTATTCTCTTTATTGTGCTTTATCTCCTGTTGAATATAAAAAAAATTGCTGCTTGTGAATCTGCTAAGGAAATCTGGGATACTCTCTATATCACCTATGAAGGAATAGATCGAGCCAAGGAGACTCAAATCAATATTTTGCTTGGTCAATATGAATCCTTCAAAATGAAGCCGGGAGAATTAATTGCTGATTTTTATGATAGGTTTACTAACATAGTGAACAGTCTTGCTTATCAAGAACAACCAGTTCGAGATGTAATGAAAGTCAATAAACTTCTGAGAGGTCTGATAGATCAGTATAACATCAAAAGATCTATTCGAGAGACACAAAGGATCAAACCTCTATCAGTGAATGAGTTAATTGGAACTCTTCAATCATATGAGACTGAGAAACGGAATGAAGAGAATAAAACCAGAGGTAATAAGTCGATTGCATTGAAACTTAACGTTGATTCTGATGTAGATTCTGAAGATGAAGATGTTGATAATGAAGAACTAGCTCTCTTTATAAAGAAGTATAAGAAAATGAAAATCAGAGGAAGAAACCTCAAAGGGAAGAAGCCTTTTGAAAATAAAAGACCTATCGATGAGACAGAGAAATCAAAGGATATAATATGCTTTCACTGTAAGAAGCATGGACATATCAAGCCTAACTGTCCACTTCTGAAAAAGAAGACCAAATTTGAGAAAGCAAAGAAGGCCTTAAAGGCAGAAACCTGGAGTGACACAGAGTACGAAGATAGTGATGAAGACATTTCAAATTTCTGTCTAATGGCAAATTCAGATTCAAGATTCTGATTCAGATTCTGATCCTAAAGTGGAAATCGGGGTAAATCCTTCAGAAATGTCTATTGAAGTATCAATTTATATTGATGATTTATGCTTTGAATTTAAAACTGCTCTTAAAAGAATCTCTTCTTTGAAAAAGGAAAATTCATCACTAAGACAATAGGATATTTCTAAAAAAGAAAGAATTGATTTTCTTCAAAAGGAATTTCATCAAATCAAGGAAAGCCGAGATCTCCTTTCAAAAGAAAATGCTATTTTGAAAAAGAAAGTTTCAGAAATTACTTCCAAATTCTCAAAAGGTTCATAAACCTTGAAGCATATTCTTTCCATTCAAATTCCTTACTATAACAAATCTGGTTTAGGATTTGTAAAGGAAAGTGACAGCTTAATTGATTTTCCAAAAGTCAAGGAGAGATTAAGACAAAGACCTCCTCGACAAGCTTATAAAAACCATTTTAAAAAGAATTTTGTAAAACTTGTTGGACGAAATGCACTCAGGGTGCTCAAAATGTGGAGATCCACAACATTTTGAGAATGAATGTCCTAAGGTCTGGAGACTTGTTCGAATAGATTTTGTTAAGACAGCCTATACTAATACTCAAGGACCCAAGCAAATTTGGGTACCAAAGAAAACTTGAGATGTTGTGATTCTTGTAGGTTACCACAAAGAGAAAAAGAAAGTGGTATCTAGACAGTGGATGCTCCAGACATATGACAGGAGATCCAAGCATATTTGCTGATCTATAAAGTCTGAATGGTGGAAAAGTTTCCTTTGGAGGAAATACCAAAAGACAAATCATTGGCAAAGGAACCGTTGATATTGGAGGACTTAGAATCAATTACGTTTCGTTGGTAAAAGGACTCAACTACAATTTGATTAGCATAAGCCAGCTTTGTGATACAGGTTTCAAAATCAACTTTCAAGAAGATACATGTTCAGGAACAAGCAAAGATTCTTCTCAAACATTCACAGGAAGAAGACATGGCAATATTTATCTTCTGGATGTTAATCCAAACTCCACTCACTGCCTAATTTCAATCAAAGAGGATGAAGAACTTTGGCACAGAAGGTTGGGACATATCAGTATGAAACAAATCTCAAATATCTCAAACAAGAAACTGGTTCAAGGTTTGCCAGATTTGAAATACAGGAAGACAGAGTTATGCAATGCCTGCATGCTAGGAAAACAAGTAAGAAATTCCTTCAAATCTATACATCATGTTTCTACTGATCGTGCCTTGCAGCTTCTTCATATGGACCTGTTTGGACCAACCAGAACACAAAGTATTGGTGGTAAGGAATATTGTTTAGTTATTATTGATGACTTCACAAGATTTACATGGGTGTTCTTTCTTGCACATAAAAATGAAGCATTTTCATATTTTACAAAATTTGCAAGAAGAGTTCAAAATGAAAAGGGCTATACCATTTCCTGCATTAAAACTGATCATGGGGAAAATTTTGAAAATCAAAGTTTTTTAGACTTTTGCGAGGAAAATGGCTTTCAACATAATTTTTTTACTCCATACACACCAGAACAAAATGGTATTGTGGAAAGAAAAAATCGTTCCTTGCAAGAAATGGCAAGAACCTTATTGATTGAAAGCAGGATTCCTTTTCATTTCTAGGCAGATGCAGTTTTTACAGCATGTTATATCATTAACAGAGTTTTTCTCAGACCCATTCTTGAGAAAACCCCTATGAGCTTTACAAAGGTAGAAAGCCCAGTATCTCATATTTTCGAGTGTTTGGTTGTAAATGCTTTATTCTCAAAAATTCAAATGATCGCCCTGGTAAGTTTGATGATAGAGCAGATGAAGGATTCTTACTTGGATATTCTACTACAAGTAAAGCATACAGAGTATTCAACAAGAATTCTCAGACTATTGAAGAAACAATGAATGTAAGGTTTGAAGAAAACATTCAGACTCACAAAGATGAATTTGAACCATCACCCCACATTCAAGTGTCTTCAGAAGGCCATCTAGAATATCAAAAGATCGTAGATCCTGTAGAAGATGGAAAAGAAGACAAAATACAAACTAAATCAGAAAATTCAAAGTCTGCAGATATTCAGAAGGAAAGATTTGACAGAAACTGAAACATAAATCCAGTCATCCGAAAAACCTCATCATTGGAGAAATAGAAGATGGTATCAAGACCAAATTCAAACAAAAGGAGAACATCATCAACTTGGCATTAATATCAGAAATAGAACCAAAAGATGTTGGAGAAGCCTTATCAGATGAAAGCTGGATGAAGCTATGCAGGAGGAACTTCAGTAGTTCATAATCAATGAAGTATGGGAGCTTGTGCCAAGACCCAAAAACCATCCAGTAATTGGAACAAAATGGGTGTTCAAAAACAAATTGGATGATAAAGGAAAAGTCACAAGAAACAAAGCAAGACTCATTGCAAAAGGCTATTCTCAAGAAGAAGGCATTGATTATGATGAAACATAAGCACCAGTTGCAAGGTTAGAAGCCATTCGGCTATTATTAGTATATGTGGAACAACCACCCGGTTTTGAAGAACCAAGAAAGACTAATTATATTTAAAGACTCAAAAAGTCCCTTTACGATCTGAAACAAGCACCTAGAGCTTGGTATGAGAGGTTAAGTAATTTTCTTCTACAAAATGATTTCACAAAAAGTAAGGTAGGTACAACTTTATTTGTTAAGAGAAAGGGTAAGGATTTTCTACTTGTTCAAATCTATATTGATGATATAATTTTTGGATCTTTTAACGAATTGCTTTGCAAGGAATTCTCTAAAAATATGCAGAATGAGTTCGAGATGAGCATGATGGGAGAACTAACATTCTTTCTTGGCTTACAAGTGAAACAAATGAAAGATGGTACTTTCATTTGTCAAGAAAAGTATGCCAAGGAGATAGTCAAGAAGTTTGGAATGCAAAATTACAAGAAGACAGACATTCCAATGTCTCAATCATCCAAGCTAGACAAAGATGAAAATCGTAAAAAGGTTGATCAGAAGGTATATAGAAGCATGATAGGTTCTCTATTATATCTTACTGCATCTAGACCTGACATATTTTTTAGTGTCTGTATGTGTGCGAGATTTCAATCACATCCAAAGGAATCGCATCTTTCTGCAGTAAAAAGGATAATCAAATACATTGGAACTTATCCAATGCTAGGTCTTTGGTATTCCAAAGATTCAGATTTTACTCTTACTGGTTATTCAGATGCTGACTTAGCTGGATGTAAAGTGGACAGGAAAAGTACTATAGGTACATGTCAACTGCTTGGAAATATGCTAGTATCCTGGTACTCAAAGAAGCAGAATACAGTTGTACTTTCAACAACAAAAGCAGAATACGTAGCCTTGGGAAGTTGCTGTGCACAGATTCTGTGGATGAAGCAGCAGTTACGAGACTTTGCTGTTGAAGACTCAAATGTTACAATCAAATGTGACAACACAAGTGCTATTAATCTGATTAAGAATCCCATTCTTCATTCTCGAGCCAAGCATATTGAGATTAAACATCATTTCATTAGAGATCATGTTCAAAATGGTAATGCAAATATTCAATTTATTGATTCTAAAAATCAATTAGCTGATATATTCACAAAACCTCTTGATAAATCTTCTTTTGAATATATTAGAAACAAACTGTGCATTACTTATCCTTTCTGTTGAAGTGTTTTACAAGCAGTTTTTTTTTTTAGACTCAAGTGATCTCGGTCTGAACATTTCTCGGATTCTCAAAAACGGTACACGTACATAGTTTAAAATTTGGCGGGAATATTTTTGGCAGGATATTTTCACATTTGTTATATTTGGAAGCAAATCAGGTACGTATCCTAATTTATCTGATTAATTGTGTTTAAAATATTATCATGATTTTGTATTGATCCTTTATCCTTTAGAAAGTATATTTCCTTCCTACTTATTTGAGCTTATTTTTACTTTCTATAAATAACCTTTTATTACTAAAACTCGTCCTTCTCTTATAAACCTATCACTCACTTTTCAAAACCCTCATCTGTACGATTTTTACTCTTCAAACCTTTTCGATATTCAGAGACTCCCCTCATCTTCCTTCTCCGAAGATCGAAACTTTTTGCTCCAGAAGCGATTAAAATGCCGTTCAAAAGAAGATCTTCACGTATTCTGAATCAAGAGTCTAAATCTACTACACCAGCTGAGTTTATAGAGATTTCAGATATAGAATCGGAACATCTTGAAGAACCTGCTCAAGCGACACCACCTTCACGATCGTCATCACCCAAACCAGCGGGTAAAACTGATTTTCGTTTTAAGAACATCAAACTTGTGTGGAAAAATTATCAAAGATTGAAAAGAAGTAATACTTCTTCTACGATTCTTCTAAAATGCCTCAAAGACAATGATCTTCGGTCTGAAACTCATCTTGTTCAAAAGTATTCTGAGTTTTCCACTGGAACTGATCATATTCCAGCTAGCACAATCCCAAATGTGCCTCTCTCCAGAAAGGGTAAAGAAAAGGTAGGAGAAACATCCACTTCGTCTGTAAAGAAATATGTAAGCCCTAAATCTTCATCTGCATCAAAATTTGTTGTTCCTGAAGATGATGCTCGACTTTTTGAGCTCTTTGAAATGAAGGTAGGCATAGCATATGGTATGCCAGGAACAGGGAGATTATTCAAAAGTTCTTAACATAATACCTATTATAAGCTATTGCTCGCTCGAGGAATCATAAATCACAGAACTGTGGATTTCGACAGCCTAGAGAAAGCTGACATTTTTGTCAAACACCTGTTTGAGAAGTTAGGTATTTACGAATTTTGCCTGCAATCTGCAAATGTCTATGCTGAATTAACTGCCTATTTCTATTCAAATCTTTCTATTTTGTCGCCTAACTGGCTCCAGTTCACTGTTGGTGACAAGAAATTTGATTTAAAGGTTGATTTGTTGGCAAGAATAATTGGAGCAAAACACTCCAAATTCATTCCATTGGAAGTAAACATTGAAGAGACTTCCAAGGTAGCTTCTAAAAATCCCAACTTTGCTCTAGAATCAAAGCGGCATATCACCTACTCTGACTTATCTAGAAGATCCATCATTCTGCATAAAATCATTATCAATTGTTTGAAGCCGAAGGCAGCCTCCAAAACTGACCTATCCAAATCTGAAATCAAACTCATCTGGGCTCTCTTGAAAGGTCAACCTTTTTCCCTTCCTCATATCATCATCTTCCATATGTACAGGACACTACAAAAGGACAAGGGATAGCTACCATATGGTGCATTAATCTCTCGAATTTTTATGTTCCTGAAAATATCGATTCCTGATAAATTGCAACAGAACAGTATTCCCTGTATGTTTGTTGGAGAAAGAATGCTCTCCAAGATGAAACAATTTGATGATATACGGGAAAAGATCAAAGGAAAAAAGGCTCTTCATTCTGAGGCTATTTCTGCTGGAAAGTCAAGTATTAGAAAGACAGAGCAGAGAAAAGGGGAAGGACCAGGAAACAAGAAGAAAGAATCTCCAATCCCATTAAAGGTGTATAGCAAGAAAAGAAAAATCCTTCTGCATGACAAAAGTGATGAAATGGAAGCAGAACACCTTGATACAGGCCATGCTGATGCTCTAGAACATGCTTTTGAATCATTTCCAAATGTTTCAGAACCAACTCCTACGGATCATGTTTCTGAACAACAAGCACCTATTCGGGGAGATTCCACCAGAAGCAACCAAGGGGTTCGAACAGTTTGAGCCAGATAATGTCCAAGAACAGTCTTCTAACAGTCAGAACATCCTCTCACTTCTGCTCGAAATCAAGGACAAACAAGCTGCATTGGAACAAGAAGTAAAGAATCTGCAGAAAATTGTTGAGGAAAACAACAACACTCAACGACTTCAAGCAGCTGCAGACAAAGCAAAACTCGAGGAAGCCATTACTCAATGCTCATCCAACATGGATAAGGCAATGGGTCAATGCAGATCGAAGATTGAGGAGGCTGTCTCTATTTTGGAAAACTTTCAACTGATTAGAACTCCTTCCAAAAAATAGCCTGTTTAAAACTTTTTCTCCAAGTCTTATTTTTGGTCTGTAATCTCATTTACATTACTTGCTTAGACTGATTATTTACTTAATATCAATGCTTTATATTCTCTATATTTATTTTTTGCTGATAATAAGAAGGGGGAGAAATTATATGCAGATTTAATGCAGGCTATAGACAAAGGAAGCAAAGGAGCACAGATTTCAACAGAGTTTGATCTTTCAATTTCAATATGTGATTAATGCGCTAAATATGATTGCTTACTTCCAATTTATTTCAAATTGACTCAATCTACAGGAAAGTTTTGTCACCATCAAAAAGGGGGAGATTGTTGAGGAAAACTCCTACTAGTTTTGAAGTTGACAAAACCTTCCATGATAATTGTAAATTTGTTACTTATTCTGAACCTTCTTATTTCAGGAATATATATTCTGGAAGCTCAGAAGGATGTTTTTCAGATTTTACAAGCTATAAAACTTATCTAAGTTCTGAGATATTTTTCAGACGTAGAAATATTTCAGACTTTATAAGTTCTCGAAGACCCACAAAATCTAAAGTTCTTAGATTCAGACTCAAAACGATGAAATTTTTCAGAAGCAGATGCATAAGCTAAAATTTTTCAGAAGCAGACACATAAGCTGAAATTTTTTAGAAGCAAACGCAGTAATTCTTTAGACGCAAAACTCAGAACAAAAAATATAACAGCTAGTGATCTGGCATGGATTTCACAAAAGGAAAGTTTTGATTGGATCAATCTTAATCAAATAGATTGACAATCAAATACTACGACAAGAATGCTTTACAACGGACAAAACTCTACTTATGGAAACCAAAATTCTGATTGTATGGGCGACCAGAATCAGTGGGATTCAGAATTTGTCATCTAACGGCTACTCAATCCTTATTATACAAATCTGTCCAAGGTGAAGATTGGAAGATGATCCTCTGCAAGTTGTCCAACGGCTAGTGTGGATGTAGAGGAGTATTTAAAGAGATCGCGAGCAGCAGAAGACATAGATTCAAGAATCAATAAGTCCAAAGTCCGAGCATACTCCAATCAATTCTCTTGTTGTTCTGAACTTAAGATTAAGACTCAAAACGATGAAATTTTTCAGAAGCAGACGCATAAGCTGAAATTTTTCAGAAGAAGACGTAGAAGATGAAATATTCAGAAGCAGACGCAGTAATTTTCAAACGCAAAACTCAGAACAAAAAATATAACAGCTAGTGATCTGGCATGGATTTCACAGAAGAAAAGTTTTGATTGGTTCAATCTTAATCAAATTGATTGACAATCAAATACTACGACAAGAATGCTTTACAGCGGACAAAACTCTATTTATGGAAACCAAGATTCTGATTGTATGGGCGACCAGAATCAGCGGGATTCAGAATTTGTCATCTAACGGCTACTCAATCCTTATTATACAAATCTGTCCAAGGTGAAGATTGGAAGATGATCCTCTGCAAGTTGTCCAATGGCTAGTGTGGATGTAGAGGAGTATTTAAGGAGATCGCGAGCAGCAAGAAGAGATAGATTCAAGAATCAACAAGTCCAAAGTCTGAGCATACTCCAATCAGTTCTCTTGTTATTCTGAACTTAAGATTAAGATCTTGAGGTTTACTTTGTGAAGAGTGTTTGTGTAAGATAGAGAGTCCTATCATACACGAGAGTGATATCACTCAGAATCTATAAATTTCTTTTGATTATTTAGTGAAATCCAGCCGGTAGGCTATAAGCGTGAGAGAGTGGACGTAAGCTTGCTATAAGCCGAACCACTATAAACTTGTGTGCAGATTCTCTATTCCTTATCTCTTACTTTTCATTCTGCACATTAGATCATCTCCCATATGATCTGACTTGAATCTGAATTTTATTCAGACTCTTCTGTTATTTGTTTTATTTCAGCGTAAATTTCAAAGATCTGTTTAGGATCACCTATTCACCCCCCTCTAAGTGACCCTTGCTAGCCACTTCATGAAGAGCTTCTACGTGTGCTTCTAAATAATTTTTTTGTCTGAATCTCAGAACTAAGATTATGTGGGTCTTCAATAAGGTATTTACCAGCTTGTAAAGTCTGAAAAACTTCCTTCTGAGCTTCCAGAATCTACATACCTGGAATAAATTAGTTCAGAATAAGTATTAGATTTACAATGACATAGAAGGTTTTGTCAACTTCAAAATTAATAGGAGTTTTCCTCAACATATCCAACTCATTAGACTAGTAGCCTTTTTTCTTCTCGGCCCTACTAAAAATTTTATTTGAATTTGGATGTTCTGAGAATATGATGTGCGCATGGAAAGTGTCTCTAACCTTTTGGGAGGCTATAAATAGATGTTGCACTCTAACACTGTTCATCCAAGCCCAAAAAATCAGAAAATAATAGTTTTATTAATAGCACACGGTTGATAGTGTGCATGGCATGTGAGTGGTGAATTACTGGGCATTTACTCCTTTGGCAGATGGTTTATATTCAAATATTTTCACTGGGAGTGAATGTAATATGTGCTCATTGCCAAAGAAGATTTGCCCGGCAATTCACCGTTGCAATCTTCTACAATTCCGGGATGCTTCATTTATGTTTTCTCTTATGGCACTATATTTATTTTCTTTTACTTATTTGTTCATTTGCTAATTTTTTCAACGTATTTTAGATAAGATTCTTTAGTAACGGGAGTAATGGGAGCTGTCACCCTTTGGACTTCTCTTGCGTATGTTGTTGACTTTTCTTTTCTTTTAATCTTGCGTATAATGATTATAGATAGTATTGTATCCACAAATTCATGTAGGGTTCTTCATGGGAAGGGATGCGTAAATTTTTTTGAGATGATTGACACTTTTTAACTTTTGGGCACACGATGCAGTTGTAGTATTTGACTCGAAATGAGACACCCACTCGATAATAGTGCATTTGTAGTAGTCTTTTTGTGTTCATTTGGAAATAGTGGAGGTGGGATTTGAGCCCAACTAAACAATACCTTAGTTTGCTACCTTGTCATGTCACTTTTTGCGGAGAAATATGTATGCTAACCCTTTCAGGTGGCAGCCCTCAAGCATATAAGGGGAGAGACATCAGTTTCGGCTCGGAGGTTGTGGTGGCTAAAAACCACCAATGGGCATAGAGGCACCGCGACAAGGCGATTTGGCAACCGACGGGGTTTCAGGATATGATTAATAGGTAGAGGAAAAGGTGCAATATAAATAAAAAAAAAAGGAGTGAAAAAAGAAAATAAAAGAACAACTATTTCGTATGGGTTAATTAGTCATTAATTTTAAAAAAACGAAGTGTTATTTTATGCATTAATGGAGAAGATGTCAAGTCATAGAAAATGACCAGTAGTTATTTTTTAGTCAAGTTCGAGTAATTAAAATCTACAATTCCTGTCTATTTCGAAAACCATACTTGAACTAAAACATTTTTATTATCATAATATTGTGATTCGAATCACCATAATGAATTTATTATTTGAATTTTTAACCACAAACCCCTTAGTTCTAAAGCTGCTCACATTCAAACATAACCATCGAAAAACCTTCTCATCCCTCTACTGGATGTCACGATCAAATCAACACTGTCATCTTTACCATGTAATTTCTGGTTTTTTGGGCTTCGATGAACAGTGTTAGAGCGCAACATCTATTTATAGCCTCTCAAAAGTTTAGAGACACTTTCCATGCACACAAGATATTCTCAGAACACCCAAAATCAAATAAAATTTTGTTTTCGGCACTTTAATTTGTGCCAAATAATAAACAAGAAAAGCTGGCAGTCCAACAAGTTAGATATGCTAATGCTTAATTCCATATTCGTACCAGGTTTTGGTGACGACAGGATTCAACATATATTCCTCTATCCAACTAATTGGAGTGGTGAAATTTCTTGACAAGTTTAGCTTTAGCACATTTCGATCTCATCATTACATTGAGCATATTCTTGAGTCTTTTCGTAATGGCAAAATGATGCCAAGAGTCCCCAAACTTTCGCTAAATATGCAATGTCATACTTATGCTCTATTTGTTTCCTGAAAAATGAATGATTTAAAAAGCATTTTCAAAAAAATAGTCACTTATATCGCTTGAAATAATTATTTAATGATAAATGTCTTCATTATTTTTGCAACCTCCCCGTACCGGTCTTGCCACCTAGAGGTTTGGCTAATGGATTAATAAGTTTAAATCTAGCTAGAGCTCTCCTAAGTCTATACCGATTCGCGACTTAAGTTCAAGTTCTTAACATGCAAATTATTGTCATTTAGAAGTCGTCACTAATTAGTTTATGGTGGCTTGATTAGATACCCAAGTAAAGCAACGGGAGGATTACTTTACTCTTGCGAACTAGAAATTCAATGAGTTCGAGAACTTGATTACACTAATTATCCAATTAGTGCCCTATGGTACCTAACATTGTTCAGTCACCAACTAAAGTGTTCATGTAGCAATCTTACCAATTGTGAGCCCTAAACACCTATTCCTAACCAAGCTAAAGGGGAACAACAATCAATATATTGAAAATGTGCAATCCAGTAATAATCAAAATCAAAATGCATAGACAACGACCTAGCAGTTATCTCTAAAGACATTCAAATGCCTATTATAAAGCCCTAAGAGCTTGTTCAATTTGAGCACAATTTTTTTTATCAAAGATTTTGGCGTATTTTAAAAGAAAATTACTCAAAACCAAATTTCCATACATTTTCCTAATTTATAGAAAAAATAAATTTTTCATAATTTTTTTATATGTTTTATCACTTTTAAAATATTTTTAAAAATAATATTTGTTAATCTGAAATAGGGATCCAGGTCACATTTCCGATTTCGGTTTGGATCAGGACCGCCACAGATCACCAAGCCCACAGCTGGACAGGCCAGCTCACAAATAGTCCCCGACCCCCTCAAAAATCTCAAAAAACTAAGCGCGGCTCCCAACTAAATAAACCCTAATCTATAACCTCTCTAAACGGGCACAAACGAAAACAAAACAAGCCCTGGCTAAACGATCGACGCCCACGAACACTAACACTACAAGGATGCCTCGACAAGGCGCGGCTGAGCACAGACGGCTTGACTCCGACCAAAACAGCTAAACAAAAACTGGATCTCATTTAGGCATTTAAACAAACATATGGTGCGCACCGATTGGAACAGCAAAATAGAGCCGATCAGAGCTTGAATCGACACCAACATTCAATGCAGACAAGGTACCAACACGCCACTGTGATAAGGGAAGGCTCAACGATCCTCAAAACCGAGTGTAAGTGAGCGTCGGTGAGTCTCAACCCCGGTTGCCGAGACAAGGGAAAAACAGAGCAAAGGAAGGCAGGAGCTTTGTTGCCGAAAATGGCCCTACTCGGATTGGCGATGGCGAATATAAGGCAAGCTCAAGATATATCAAACTTAGTCTAGTTGCCTCGCATGTCTCCGAGCTGAGATCCTCAGGGAATCGACACAACACGAAAAAATCGAACCAAGACCTACTGTGGATAATGGTGACATGTTGGCGAGAGTCATCAGCCGAGGTCTGGGTGTAGTGGCTTAACAAAGGAAACCTCTCACTCGCAACTTCAGTCTTTCACTCTTGAATTCTCTCTCAAATCTCACATTTTCACTTCAATCTCCCCGAAAAGCCCCCGCCTCGAACACTCTTTCTTCGACCCTTTTAACGGCCACCGGCGGGCATGCATAGCCTCTACCACCACCAGCTGCCCTGCCGGCTTGGCCCCAACTCAGCAATTTGCCGCGACCCTTCTGTCTCTGCCGCTCTACTCATCCTTCTTGCTCCATGGTCGTAAGGGACAAAACGAAGAGGGAAAGGGGAAAGGAGCGGGCCGAGCTGGGGAAAAACGAAGAGGAGTGGGCTGGCCCATGTGGTGTAAACGAGGAGGAAAAAGAAAAATGCTGGGTAACCCGGGCTGGTCTCGCTTTTTTTCCTTTTTTTTCCTTTTCTTTGTTAATAATTTTTATTACTATTAATGCAAATGCTCCTAATAGGTATATGTTGACACCTATATTTTTTTCCCAATTAAAAGCTATTGCACAAAAATTAGGAGTTAGTTTTTAACCCCTAAACAAAAAAGTTTTTTATTTATATAATTTTATGGCATATAGACATTAGGTGCATTTGTATTAATATGGGGTAGTAGAGCATATTTTCTTTAAAAAAATTTAAAATTATTGTTAATTTTAGAAAAAAATAATTAAAAAGAATGGGGAGCCTAGTCGAGAAACACCCAGCCCAGCCTCCCTTTCTTTCCCCTCTCTTCCCCACACTAGGCTCAGGCCCAACCTCTCTTTCTTTCCCTCTCCCTTTCTCTCTCCGTTGTGGATGATGCACAACCAAGTAGAGGCTAGCCATGCCTTAGCTAAGCGAAAATGAGCGGAGCAAAGTAGTCGGCGAAGCAGAGCAGGCACAAAGTAGGAGGTAAGGTGATTGGCTAGCTTAAGAAGGAAGGAAAGAGAACTATACAAGGGGGATTGATTTTCGAGAAAGAAAAACGAAAGAAGAAAGAATTGAGACCAAAGAGCAAGGTTTGAGGGTTTGCAAGTAGAAAAAGGAAGCCAACTAACCAGCCTCACCGTTGCCAACAAGCTGACCGGTGACCTCCTAGGTGCACCTCGATTGGTAAGTCTTCACGGCCCTTTGTTTTCCTCTGTTTTCGCTTGAAGGTTGGCCAGGACTCGCACTGACCATTTCATGCGAATCTTGGCCCATACTGACTCTATTCCCGATCTAATCGTTGCTTTCGTAGGTGAGTCGTGCCTACCGAAGCAAACCTGATCCCTAAGGAAGGTCAAGGATCCCTGGTTTCTTTCGTGCACATCAATTGCTTGATGAAACGCTTGAGTGAGATCTATTTTTTCAGTGCTCAATCGGTTGTGTAGGGGTTGGCTAGGGAGCTATGGACTTAGTAGTGGTTGTATGGTGACTAGTCGAGGCAAAATGGAGGTTAAAGGTGGCCAGATGTGGTTGGCCAAGCCTCGGCCAAAGCTTGGGCACAAGAGGCCTAGGCTAAGGCTCGGCCAGCTATCTCTTTGGCTAGCTAAGTAGTGGCAAGCCATGAAGACAACTCCTCGACCTAAACTACTTAAGCAGCCACCGGCCAATGGCCGAGTGAGTAGCCAGTATGCCGATTGTCGACTCTCGGCCTAGCTAAGTATGCATGCCTAGGCATGAGAGCTAGGTCGACCGAGCCTGTGGACCTAGGTCATTCCCAGTCCGTGGGTCCAGGCCAACCCGGGTTCATCCTTGTTGTGGTTGAGCCCTTCCTTTTTTATTTATTTATATAATTTGGTCGAACTAGGCCCAGTCCAGTAATGAACTCGGGTTGGCGAACCCAAGTCAAATGTGGAGATCTGACTCCGGTCCATTTATATTATTATATTGTTATTTTAACATTTTAATATAAAATATTATTTCTCTTAATTAAAACTTTTTAAAAATTTCGGAAAATCAAAAAATGAAATTTGGGCTATGGAATTGCCTTTTCTTGCTTTCTTGTATAATGAATGCCATGCTTGATTGCGTATTGGTTGATTTACATGTTTGAATTGCATATTTAATTCAGCCTTGCATGTGTCCGATTAGAGGCATGTTATGCCTTTGTTTGTGCACTTCCGATGCATTGATTGTCATTTTCTTAGCTTGATTAGGACTAGAACTCTAGGATTTACAATCGATAGGAAGACTATACGAACACCTTTAAGTGATGTTTGAACAAGATTTGGTACCGAAAAGGCACTGATTATGTAACTAGTGTAATCAAGTTGCCGAACTTATTTGAATCTCTAGTTCATAGGAGTAAGGCGATTCTCCCATTGTCTTAGTTGGGTTTCTAATCAACTCACCTTAAGTCGATTAGTGATGACTCCTAGATAAAACTTAATTTGCATGTTAATAACTTGAACCTTAAGTCGCGAGTTGATATGGGCCCGAGAGAGCTCAAGTCCTAAATTTAGACTTAGCAATCCATTAGCCTCTTACCCATCCTTTCGGCCCATCAAGGGCCGACTCGTAGGGAGGTCGCGACACTATATGCTATGCAATTTAATAAAAATTAATTTTCTTTAGGGGCCAAAGTTTAACCTATAATTTTCTATGCAAATGATGATTAGATGAGCGTGCACTTCTCTAAAAGGAACTAATTAGCACTTTTTGATAAAGGCATGGTACCTAATTTAACAATTAAAAAAGTTTAGGATTTGATTGCATTCTCTACACAAGTTTTAGGATTTCTTGTGTACTTTTTCCTTTAGTTGTCTCTACATAACATAGATTACACTACATTAACAGTTTTGTTGCTGACCTGAAACCATGACATTTAAAGAAGTGCACACTCTTGAAAGCAAGAGGCTGAAGTAGTGATAGGGACTTCGGTTGAAGGATATAAAGGTGAAGAATCATGACCATGCGTTCTTTATCAGAAGGAAGAACCCGAGGCAAGAATTGTGCTCTGGCATATACCATCTCATCCTCTGGCATATACCCGGCATTGTGCCGAATTTGGTGAAATAAATACGAGCTTGATCATCAATGTGATGGCTCGGGCATGGCCACACGAAGGAGAGCGGTGTGGAATGTGACGGTGAATAACAGCGTAATTCTTCCTTGGTAAGAGAGAACTGCATTTGCATGCATGCAAATATTGATGCTGGTCTCGCTTCTGCCAAGGGAGAATTGCCCTGCCATTCACTTGCACTGAAGATATACACTTACTCAGAGCTCAACGGCATTGACAAACCATTCATCTTTTCCATAGGGCAACTTTAAAACGTAGATGTTGCACCAGGTACTTAGGGTGACTATCTTATGTTACATGCCTCGTCACTTCATTCTATGTTTATGTGATAGATATAGATTTCACCTATTCATTTGCGTTGGAGGTAGTTCATCAGACTTTCATTTACGTTACACTATACTTAAATTTCATTTTGAGCAGTGAAATTTGTAGAAGTATCAAGAAAGAATAGAGTAATCATAGCATACTTGTCAATATGAAAATATTTCCATGAGCAGTCTTATCTACCCTTAATTCGATATTTAGTTAGAGAGTGAGAAGTTTAAACCCTCAACTCAATGGTGAATAATGTGTAAAGTCTTATTCACATTAACGCCATACGCTGTAATTTTCCAAAAAGTATATAAGTCTAGAACTTATATTTCTTTTCTTTTTTTCTAATGCAGGTTATATAAATGTTTTGACTTTGCTAATCCATACAAACACACGTAAAATCTGTAGTTGTTGGTTATGTTCATATACTACAAACCGAAATTAAATGTCAAGAAAACAAACCTGAAAACAGCAGTACGAACAAATAAGCGGAATGTTGATCCGAGCCCGATGAAATAACGTCGTGTCCTTAAGACGAATTTGGCCCCTCAATCAGTACCCGAGGATATCGGACAATCGTCTCCCAGGATAAAACGGATCTCGTTCCTCCGAAGCGGTACTTATCCGGAGGACTCCAACGAACGCAATTTGCGGATCCTCTCTCTTCCACAAAAGTGGGGTACCCCTTGGGGCCCAAACCCATTTGTGAGGCTCAACTATTTGAACCCATCTCCCATATCTCTTCTACCCTATGTGGGATACTTTCACCCACACACTTCTCATTCAATTCAATGGGATTTTAGTGCCAAAATCCCAACAATCCCCCACATGAATGAGAAGTTCAGATATCATGACTTTTCGTGTATGCATGAAATGCAATGTGCGATTATTCCATGAGAAAACGTTGCATCATGATAAGTAGTCTGAAACTTTGAACTTTCCTTAGTGAAACCTATCGGACTTACTCAGTCAATCAGTAGACTTGATGTCTTTGAACTGTCAACCTTTCGTGTAAGCCTAAACAATAGAAATTACACAACTGTTTCTCGAACAAAATTGGTTCTCACTGTTGTGTTTGTTTTGGCCATGAACACCGCCTGGTCTCATGAGTGTTTTAGAGAATTCGGCCTTTTCAATTCTCACAGAAGCGGCCCTCACTTCACACTCACATAGGTGATTTCTGAACATATAGTATATCACATACTCAATTCAGAATCATTAAAAGCTTTTGCTTAACCTTCATATATTAGTACTGTCTTCATCTGGGAGTGAGTAAAAATTTGACAGTACTCTACACTGTCTTCATAACTTAGTTGTCCCTTTGAACCTAGATCTTGGGATCTCCAGTCAACTAGGTAGGGTTTCCGCTATGATGACTTGTTTATAGGCCTTAAACCCATTCCCCTTGATGTTTTTGCAACCATCTCTCTAGTTAGGCCTTTTGTCAATGGATCCGCAATATTATCTTTTGACTTCACATAGTCAATGGTGATAATTCCACTAGAAAGAAGTTGTCTTACTGTGTCATGTCTTCGACGTATGTGTCGAGACTTACCGTTATACATAACATTCCTTGCCCTTCCTATTGCCGCTTGACTATCACAATGTATACATACAAAAGGGCCTTTGGTTTAGGCCAATTAGGAATATCTTCTAAGAAATTTCGAAGCCACTCTGCTTCTTCACCGGCTTTATCCAAAGCAATAAATTCTAATTCCATAGTGGATCTAGCAATACAAGTTTGTTTGGATGATTTCCAAGACACTGCCACTCCCCCAAGTGTGAATACATATCCACTTGTCGATTTTGTGTCTTTAGTGCCGGTTATCCAATTTGCATCACAAGATCCTTCAAGTACCGTTGGATATTCTGTGTACTTTGCAAAGCATAATCTTGAGTATGCTTTAAGTAGCCCAATAAACGTTTCATAGCTTTCCAATGATTGTCATTTGGACTAACCTGTAAATCGACTTAGCTTGCTCACAGCACAAGCTATGTCCGGTCTAGTACAGTTCATGACATACATTAAACTGCCTAGTATACTAGCATACTCATTTTGAGCCTTACTTTCACCAGTATTCTTTGAAAGATGTAAATTAACATCTATCGGAGTCTTTACTGGTACAATATCTAGATTCTTGCACTTTTCAAGAATCGTCTCAATATAATGGGATTGTGATAGAGCTAATCCTCCATATGTCTTATGGATTTTAACTCCTAAAATAACATCTGCAACCCCCATATCTTTCATATCAAATTTGCTTGTGAGCATGCGTTTGGTCGCCTTAACAACCTCACTATCACTGCCCATTATAAGCATGTCGTCTACATATAAGCACAAAATGGCAAAACCATTATGAGTGTTCTTAACATACACACATTTATCACACTCATTAATCTTGAAACCATTCAACAACATGACTTCGTGAATTTAGCATGCCATTGTTTTGGTGCTTGTTTCAATCCATAGAGTGACTTGATAAGCCGACATACTTTCTGCTCTTGTCCCGGAACAATGAACCCTTCGGGTTGTTCCAAATATATTTCTTCTTCCAAATCCCCGTTTAAGAAGGCTGTTTTCACATCCATTTGATGGATTTCAAGCTTATACACTGCTGCTATGGCAATTAGCATCCTTGTAGATGTAATTCTAGTAACAAGTGAATAAGTATCAAAATAGTCAAGACCTTCTCGTTGCTTGTATCCTTTTACTACAAGCCTAGCCTTATATTTATCAATAGTACCGTCCGCTTTCATTTTCCTCTTGAAAATCCACTTACATTGTAGTGGTTTATTATCAGGAGGAAGGTCAACCAATTCTCATGTATGGTTTGACAAGATGGATTCAACTTCACTATTGATAGCTTCTTTCCAAAACGGGGCTTCTGGTGAAGTTACAGCTTCTGTGAATGTCCGATGCTCATTCTCTAACAGGTGCGTTAAGAAATCAGGTCCAAAAGACGTGGAAGTCCTTTGTCTTTTACTACGTCTAGGTTCATCCTCCATTGGATCACTTCTAGATATAGTGTCTCGAGACCTCTTATTATTATCACTTGGCTCATATACTATGTTATACGGAAATATATTTTCAAAGAACGAAGCGTCCCTTAATTCAATTATCGTATTAACATGTATATCTGGGATCTCTTGACTTGTGAACAAGAAAATGATATGCATTGCTATTCTGAGCATATCCGATAAAAACACAGTCAACAGTCTTTGGTCCTATCTTAACCTTTTTAGGCTTAGGAATCGCAACCTTAGCCAAACACCCCCACACTTTGAGATAATTCAAGTTAGGCATTCTGCCTTTCCATTTCTCATAGGGAGTTTGTTGTGTTTTTCTGTGGGGCACTCTATTTAAAATAAAATTCGCCGTCAAAACAGCTTCTCCCCACAAATTCTGTGGTAAACCGGAACTATTCAACAATGCATTCATTGTTTCCTTTAAAGACCGATTTTTCCTTTCCGCCACACCATTTGATTGTGGTGCATAAGGAGCAGTCATTTGGTGAACGATACCAAACTCGGTACAAATTTCCTCAAAAGGAAATTCATATTCACCTCCTCTGTCACTCCTTATGATTTTAATTTTCTTGTTCAACTGAGTTTCAACTTCAGACTTATAGGTTCTAAAAGCATTCACAGCCTCATATTTGCTACTAAGTAAATAAACATAACAATACCTCGAGCAGTCATCTATAAAAGTAATAAAATACTTATTACCACCTCTTGACGGTATTGATTTCATATCGCATATATCCGTGTGTATTAAATCTAAAGGTTCTGAGACTCTATTGTTTATAGAATGAAAAGGAGGCTTAGAAAATTTAGATTCAACACACACTTGGCATTTCTCACTTGAACAATCGAATTTTGGCAATAACCCCATGTTCATTAATTTCTTTATCAACTTATAGTTAACGTGTCCTAATCTAGCATGCCATAAATTAGGAGACTCAAGCACATAAGCAGAAACAACTTTATTCATAACATCATTGGGTACAACAATCATAACATTCAGCTTGAAAATACCATCACTAAGGTAACCCTTTCCTACATACATCTCATTCTTGGAGAGTACAAACTTATCAGACACAAACACCAGCTTGAAGCCATTCTTGCTGAGGAGAGATCCGGACACTAAATTCTTGCGTATGTCTGGCACATGTAGCACATTGTTTAGTGTCACAACTTTCCCAGATGTCATCTTTAGAGCAACCTTTCCAACACCTTCAACCTTAGAGGTTGATGAATTACCCATATAAAGTTTTTCATCACCCCCCACAATTGTGTAGGACGAGAACATCGATCTGTTTGCACAGATATGACGAGTTGCTCCAGTATCAATCCACCACTCCTTGGGGTTTCCCACCATATTACACTCGGATATCATAGTAGTCAGATTAATATCATCAACACCATGGGAGATGTCTTCCACCACATTAGCCTGAGTTTTCTGTCTTTTCTTGGCTCTACAGTCTTTGGCTTGATGTCCAGACTTGCCACAGTTGAAGCACTTGCCAATGAACTTCTTCGGGCCTTGGGTGAATCCCTCTCCAGACTTGCTAGGCATTTTCCTCTTCTTGTTGGGTTTCGATCCTTCTACAACAACATTGGGCTTTGAGACCTCTAGGTTCTTCCCAAATTTCTTTTCGGACAGCCTATTGTCTTCCTCGATCCTCAACCGAACAATCAAGTCTTCAAGTGACAACTCCTTTCTCTTGTGTTTGAGATAATTTTTGAAATCTCTCCAGGATGGTGGCAGTTTTTCAATGAAGGCAGCCACTTGAAATGACTCACTTAGAGTCATTCCTTCAGCATGAATATCATGCATAATCACTTGAAGTTCTTGAACCTGACTTAAGACGGTCTTTGAATCAACCATCTTGAAGTCTAGAAATTTACCGACAATGAATTTCTTCAATCCGGCATCTTCAGTTTTGTATTTCTTGTCCAGACTATCCCATAACTCCTTAGCCATTTTTAGCGGACTATAAACGTTATAGAGAGTATTGTCCAGACCGTTGAGGACATAGTTGCGACATAGGAAGTCGGAATGCTTCCATGCATCTACAGCAGCCAACCTTTCTTTATTTGTCTCTCCATCGTCCAATTTAGGACTATCCTCATTGAGGAATCTAGCCAAGTTCAAGGTCGTGAGATAGAACAACATCTTTTGTTGCCATCTCTTGAAATTCGTACCATTAAACTTTTCTGGCTTTTCTCCATGATTCAGAATAGGGTTAACCGAAGTCGAAGCCGAAGCCATTTCTAAAAAATAAACACAGAATATATATTCACGGAAAGAATCGGTAAAATATGACTACGAACAAAACGTTTGTTCAAGAACAGAATTCGAAATTTTAATTAAAAGAGAAATGAAAAAACTATTCACGAATAGAATCGAAAAATTGTAACTGAAAATTGTAAACGGAATACAAAGAAACCGAAGTAGAATACGAAGTGTAGAGAATACGAGACAAGAAAGACACGAAGTGTACAGAATTCTAGTAGTATCTTTGTAGCATACGAACAGAACCGAAACAGGAAATTCGTCTTAAGATTGTAGTTGTCGGTTATGTTCATATACTAGAAACCGAAATTAAATGTCAAGAAAACAAACCTGAAAACAGCAGTACGAACAAATAAGCGGAATGTTGATCCGAGCCCGACGAAATAACGTCGTGTCCTTAAGACGAATTTGGCCCCTCAATCAGTACTCTAGGATATCGGACAATCATCTCCCAGGATAGAACGGATCTCGTTCCTCCGAAGCGGTACTTATCCGGAGGACTCCAACAAACACAATTTGCGGAACAATCGCACAAGAAATGATAACGATGAAGTGAATATACGTAAGTGTCTCGGGAAAATGTCCTTGGGGAATGCAAAAATGTCACGAAGTATCACCGACCGAACTAAACCGTTCGGATATATGATGAAAAATTCAAGAGTTGCGAGAGTGCCGGCGGTTCCGAGTTCGTGAACAGTAACAAAGGTTCGAACCGGTTCCGTTCGAACCGGTTCCTTCGCTCTGTTCAACCTCGACAGACCCCGTTTTGTCCAAAAATAAAAAATAAATAATTCTCCCGATAGAGGATGGACCCCGGACCCGAGCCGAGCCGGCTGGACGGACAGCGGAGTTGACCAAGCTTGACGTAAGTCCTCTCTCTTCCACAAAAGTGGGGTACCCCTTGGGGCCCAAACCCATTTGTGAGGCTCAACTATTTGAACCCATCTCCCATATCTCTTCTACCCTATGTGGGATACTTTCACCCACACACTTCTCATTCAATTCAATGGGATTTTAGTGCCAAAATCCCAACAAAATCACCTCTTCCTCTTGCGTCGATAAGACTTCATCTACCAAGTGGCGAGCATGACCCTCAAAGTTACCTTAAATGACAAATGATGGGATTTGCTAAAACTATAATGAGGATATTTTACTATTAGTTCATCTTTTCCACGAAAAAAAGAAAATCAGAAAAAAGAAAATCAGATTCCTTTTTTTGTGAATGCAATACAACATTGAAAAATAGAAAACTTTAAATAAACGTGGCCTTTTCATATCCGTATGTCATCATCCAATTGTATCTCTATCGAAATATTTCGATCTTTTACTTGGCTTTAGTGCAGCTTTCGGAAAAAGATTTCACGGAAGGCCACTGATGGTAGATGAAGTAACAGGATTGGAAGTGAAAGCAAAACTAATTCTGATAGCAAATTAATAAAAATAAAAATAAAAATATGATTTTGTACCATATAAATATCTAAATTTATTTACCTTCAATATAATTTACTTGTAATTACTTCCTATAGGTAAACGCTCGATGAGAGAGAACTCATTCTATTTGAAGGGGTAAAGACATAGTAGGACCAGACCCTGTATTCGAAGAATTTTGCTTCTTGTACTTGTCAAATATTGTTAGCAGTAGGGTTGGAGTACCTTGACAATATGTGATGAAGAAACGACTTGACTGTACAAATAGAACTTATTGACCTTTGACCTATTGCTTGGTCATAATTTCTGTTAAGATGAACGTGACTTGTATTGGAGAAATTCCATATTAGATAATTGGTATTGTGTAGAGCAGTTAATATAATTTAGTTGGCCCATAACTCATTGACTTAAACTTTTGAGTGAATGTAGGTCTAACTAGATATATTAACAGTCTTGGACTTAAGCTCCTTCTTGGTGATCTCCCCGGGCGAAAGGTATTGGGCTTCCATTGCACATTCGCTAACAACTTGGTATCAGAGTCGTGTTTGGTGAATGAAGTTAAGCATAATTTCTGGGCAGTAGGCAGAGTTGGATGATGATATCCTCGAGGGAATTTTCTAGGGAAGTCATGTGCTAGAGTGCTTTAAGCTGTGCCAGTGCTGGTGCATAAAGAACATTATAATAGATTCAACAAGTGTGAAAGAGTTGGTACTTGTCAGTGTCGGTTTCTCTAACATTGGTACCATCATGCCATGTTCAGACCGGACGATATATCTTCTTTGGTGGAACCCGAGTTAGATTTTGTCAATCTAACTTGTGTGTCTGGTGACAAGGGGATGTGCTGCAACTTGTTGAAGGAACATTTTGAGAAGCTGCTCAGAGTTCCTACAGTCACCATTGGTAGTGATATAGGTTCGAGTTTCCTTATAAGCTGACAGAAACCAAAAAAATATCGGAGAATTTGTATTGTATTGCACTTCCCTATGTGCTTGTACACAAGGCAATATATAGTACAAGAAGGAAAGACAAAAAAAGGAAAAACAATATACAATATTACATTTCCAATTTTACTAAATCAATTACGGATTAACTGAATCAATTATTCCGTAATCAATATCACAATCAAATCCTTTTATATTTCCGATCATATCTCCAACACTCCCCCTCAAGCTGGCGGCCTGTATATGTCGAAAACGCCAAGCTTGCTCAGTAGATATGTATGTTGTCTTTGACAAAGTGGTTTAGTGAATATATCTGCAGGTTGTTCCATGGTTCCAATTCCTCTAGTCGTAAGTATTCCTTCCTGGATTTTATCACGAGTGAAATGGCAATCTACCTCTATATGCTTCGTTCTTTCATGAAAGACCGGATTTGCTGCTAGCTTGAGTGCGGCATCATTGTCACAAAATAACTCACTTGGTCCATCAACTTGCACTCCAAAATCCGAGAGCAATCCTCGTATCTAAACTATTTCGCAAACAGTCTTAGCCATGGCTCGATATTCTGATTCGGGTGACGATAATGAGACAGTTGATTGTTTCTTTGTCTACCATGAAATCAATGACTTTCCCAATTTGATGCAAAAACCAGTGACAGATCTTCTGGTCATTGGACAAGTGGCGTAATCTGTGTCGCAATAGGCTATCATCTTCATATCACAATCTTGAGATAGGAGTATACCAAGTCTCGGACATCCCTTCAAATACTTTACGACTTTCAATGCAGCATTCATATGAGATTGTTTCGGGTTATGCATAAACTGACTAAGAATTTGTACTGCATAACATATATCAGGTCTTGTCATGGTGAGATATATCAATTTCCCAACGAGCCGCTGATATCCTATCGGGTCTTTAAGCAATGGATCTTTATTAGAAGATGAACCCGCATCATATTCATATGTCGTTAACTTGACATTCTGCTCAATTGGTACGACAGATGGTTTGCACCCTGACAATCCTGTTTCTGAAATAATCTCCAAAATGAATTTTCGCTGGCTAAGACAAATTCTCTTGTCAGATCGAGCTATCTCAATGCTAAGAAAATATTTTGGAGGTCCTAAATCTTTGACCCAAAAAGCAGATTGCAAATATTCTTTGAATTTTTCAACAGCAGATTCATCACTTCCCATGATAAGTATATCATCAACATATATCAATAAATAAATTGATGATGTACCTTTGGTCCATGTAAATAGGGCATAATCATATTTGGAGTGCTGGAATCCTGCATTTGTGAGTGCAGTAGTAAACTTGGCATACCATTGCCGAGAAGCTTGCTTAAGCCCATACAGGGATTTACGGAGATGACACACTCGAGACTCCCCCTGTCTTCGTAAGCCCTGTGGAAGCTCCATGTAGATTTCTTCATCCAAATCCCCATGTAGAAAAGCATTATGGACATCCATTTGATATAATTCCCAATTGCGGAAAGCAGCTATGGATAAAAAGGAACGTATAGTTACCTCCTTGGCTACTAGAGAAAAGGTCTCGTGATAATCAAACCCTTCTCGTTGTGTGAAACCTTTAGCAACTAGGCGAGCCTTGTAGTGTTCAACGGAGCCATCTACTTTGTATTTTATCTTGTATACCCATTTGCAGCCAATGGGTTTTCGATGTGAGGGTAATGGAACAATATCCCAAGTATTATTCTCCATAAGCGCTTTTAACTCTGATTCCATAGCATGTTACCAACGTGGATCATGTACTGCTTCCGTGTACGAAGATGGTTCCTGTTCCTCAGAAATGCGATTGATACAACACATGTGTTCTGCTGATAGTTGGCTAAATGAAACATATGAGGATATTGGATAATGTGTACCTGAAGAATCCAATGTAGGACATATATAATCTTTGGTCCATGTAGGAGGGCGAACTTGACGTCCGAACGACGAGGTGGCTCAGCAATCATTTGTTCAGGAACTCCTGAAGAAGATTCGTCAATAATAGGTGGTGGGGATGCCATAGATGAATGATCCTCCTCAGATGATAACATTGGAGATTCAATTGCTTGATTAGTACTAATTGTCATACGTGGCTTTGGTGCAACGTAGATGTATTGAGGAGCCGCAGATAAATCATCTTCAGATAAAAATGGCTTGTGGTCGAAGGACGAGATAGATGATTGTGATGGAGCTATGAGTTCTTTAAATCGAAAAACATCTTCATGGAAAATGACGTCTCGGCTTACAAACAAACGTCCCGAAGATATCTCCATAACTGGGTAACCTTTCTGTAGAGAGGGATATCCCATGGAAACACATTTAAGAGCACGGGGATCCATTTTATCCAAAGGGCCCACAGTCGTCGCGTAACATAGACATCCAAAAACTCTTAGATGATTAATCTCAGCCTATTTCCCAAAAAGCATCTCAAAAGGAGTTCGACCTTCAAGAATTCGAGTTGGCATGCGATTGATTAAATAGGCTGCTATGATCACACAATCTCCCCAAAAGGTTTCAGGAATCGAAGCTTGATACTTTAATGCTCGAGCTACTTCCAAGAGATGTCGATGTTTGCGCTCAACAATCCCATTTTGTTGGGGAGTGTAAGTGCAGGAGCTTTCATGGAGTATCCCACGCGAGGATAGAAAAGATTTGCATTCACTAGTGAAAAACTCACGCCCATTATCTGTACGAATTCTTTGGACAAATTTGTCAAACTGATTTTTCACTAAGGAGATGAAATTCGACAAATTGGAAAAGGTTTGACTTTTGGATTGCATAAGAAAATCCAAGTAGCGCGAGTATAATCATCAATGATAGTGAGAAAGAAGCGTGATCCATCATGATGTGGGGTGTGATAAGGACCCCAGATATCCATATGAATCAATGAAAAAGCACTAGTAGCGCGAGATGTACTAGTTGGGAATGATGTTCGCGATTGTTTAGCCAATGGACAGATTGGGCATTTTGGATGAGGAAAACGAGCACTATGACTCAGATGTTGATGAGAAAGCAGGATTTTATTTCTAGTGGTAGCATTACAAGAGACTTTCTTTTGGGACAAATCTTTCGAAAGACTAGTCCAGAAATATAATCCTTGTACGATTCTACCCAAGCCCATCAGTTTGCCAGTCGAATGGTCCTGAAAGAAGCAATTTTCGAATTGAATATGGCACGACAAGAATTATCCTCACAGATTTTGGAAACAGATATGAGATTGAACTCAAAATCAGGTATATAAAGAACATTTTTTAGGATAATATTTGGACTGAGATGAACAGCGCCAATTTTATCGACATAGGTAGTGTTCCCATTTGGAAGACGTATTGACACAGAAGAGTGGGGTCTTTTGTGAATATGAGAAAAAAATTGTTCATCGCAAATTATGTGATCACTGGCACCCGAATCAATTATCCATGCATCAACTGATATCGAATTCCTTGAAAAAGAAGTACCTGAAAAACTCCCAGTCTTGTCGGTGATTTTCAACTGATCTAGAGCTTTCATAATATTCTGGTACTGATCTTGGGTAATTGTTTGGTGCATCCTGTCGGTCCCTTGTGCTGATACCTAGTAAGCAGTAATTTCTTTTTCTTTCTTTTCTTTGTCATTTGGCTTTCCATGTAATTTCCAGCATGTATCAATTATATGATGCGGACGTTTGCAATATTCACAAAATATACCTTTTCCTTTGGAATTTTGCCCACTCCCCCTTTGTGATGACGTGGCGCCACGTGACCCATTAGATGGTTTAAAAACATGGGTTGATGTGGCTTGATATGGACCATATGATTCGGCTGATTGGATGGACAGATAATGGCCTTTGGATCCCTGTCTTTGATCCTAGCCATCCACCCGAAACTCTTTACGGTTTCTCTCTTCCTCCAGCCGCACATTCGCCATTCGGTGAGGTCCAGAGCTCCCAATGCTTCGTTGTAGTAGTTCCGTCGGGGCCGTGAGAGCGACGCCTTCCACTCGCGCGTTTTTGGCCGTGGCCAGGCGTTGGCTTTCCTCTTGGATGGCTAATTGATAGATTCGACCAAGCGCTGGCACCGGCTCCATCGCAAGAATTTGTGATCGGCATTGTGAGTAAGTTTCATTTAGGGTTAGAAGAAATCAAGTCACCTTCTCTCGCTCATTCATTGCTTTGTATTGTCGAAGAGTCGTCTCGGGTCCCTCGAGTGGTTCCTCGGCTGCTTCAAGCTCGTTCCACAAAGCCGATAATCGGTTGAAGCATGTAGTGACCGAAAGTTTGCCTTGCTTGAACTCCTATAGGGCTTGAGTGAGTGAGAAGAGTTTGGCTCGGTCGAGTTTCCCGTACATTTCGCGGATGTTGTCCCACATAGTCTTCAAGTCCTCGGTTGGTGGGAGTCCGGCCGCAATGTCGGAGGTCAAGCAATTCCCGATCCATGTTCGGACCAGCTGGTTACACTTGCGCCAGTGCCGTTGCAGTCGATCATCAGTCGGCAGAGTGACGGATCCATCGAGAAAACCGTCTTTGTCTTTTGTGACCAAGGCTCACCGGAAATCTCGAGCCTAGTTTGTGTAGTTGTCTGCTCCGATCAATTGTTGATTGATAAGTTGTAGCTCCAGTCCGTCCGCTGGCGAGGTGTAGAGTGGGTCGCCGGGTTCTGGACGGCCACCGATGGCATACGGTGCAAAACCAGGTTGGTAAACCGGGTAGGGATTTGTTCCTAAATTGGGAATTTCAGATTTGTGACCCGGAGCCCCAAAGCCCGACCCACTATTCGAGTTGGTCCCAATAGGCATCGGATTACTTACATTGGTTTGTGCTTCAAAGCCTGGAGTCGCTTCTTCTCCTGGTGCACTATGTTGGCCCCGTATCTAGCTTGGGCCGGTGGCCCATTGACCTTGAACTAGAAACCAGTGGACTGGTTGCCATTGAATGTGGCTGGGAATTTGAACTGGAGCAGGGCCAGATCCGACAGGGTATTGGGCAGATGACCGCTCGTCTTGGATCGAATTGATTTGGTCTGAGGTCTGATTTTGAGGTGAATTGGGTGCAGGATCCCGGATTTCGTTGGACCTTGTATTTTGGTTCTCTGACATGGTTCTGTAGAATTTGAATTCCTACCAAAAGGTTGACTTGTTTTGCAGAAATAGGATCGCAACAACAAATCAATAAAACGGAGGCAATTCAGAAGATTTTCTCGGAAGCTTGGCTAGAATAGTTTGGCTCTGATACCATGACAGAAACCAAAAAATATCGGAGAATTTGTATTGTATTGCACTTCCCTATGTGCTTGTACACAAGGCAATATATAGTACAAGAAGGAAAGACAAAAAAAGGAAAAACAATATACAATATTACATTTCCAATTTTACTAAATCAATTACGGATTAACTGAATCAATTATTCCGTAATCAATATCACAATCAAATCCTTTTATATTTCCGATCATATCTCCAACATAAGCAAGTTGCTTCCTTTCTAGTGGTCGTTCAGGATGAGAGGGATATCAATATGGACATCAGAACATGGTCCTGATCTTCCATTTCATGACATCTACCAAAACTTGTGTTGTCCTTTGATTCCTTTCTGTACTCCCATCCCATACATTAATGCATTCAATTATTTTGCAAATTTCCCCATCTTTTTTTAAAATTCGTTTCATAACTATGTTGTCTTTATATCTTACTAAATACTGTGGCGAGTAGTTAGTAAAAAAAGGGGTCAAAGGATATGGAAAATAAAGTTTCAATTTGGCCAAAACGAAGTATATATATAAAGTGATGCAACAAATTATAAACGTGAATCCCGTACAAGATTCATATTCATTCGTTCACTAACTCTCTGCTATATTACTCCACTTTATACAAGCTAATATTTGTATATGTAGCATCTTTTCTATGATTAGGTGGATGGTCAAAACATCATACTATTGTTAAAAAAAATACATAGCCAAATATAAAAATATATATACTCACAAACACACACACACACACACACACACACACACACACACATATATATATATATATATATATATATCTCATTAGCATTTGACTCATTTTACATCTTGTTCTATATATGTAACAGATACTACTATAGCATTCATTTTACGCACAACTAACAAAAAAAGATAAAAGTCAAGAATGATAAGGAATATATATTGACCATGCGTACAATTGATATCCGTCCATTCATAGAACAAGCAAATATTAATTGCTTGCTGTCCCTGTGGTATTCTTGAGATTAGAAAACGGTTGTGTTACATATTCCTAGCAATTCAAAAGCCCTTTCTCTATTCAATATTAAAAAAAAAGAACTACAAAAGGAATAATAATAAAAAATATCGTAAGGTCAATGAAATATCCAAGAAAAATGACACTACACTTTAGAAAAAAGATTCGCATGTGACATCCCGAATTTCAGCCCATTTTTGGGATTTATAAAACGTATAATTTGTTAGTGCACTTATAATAGAATCTCGCCCGAGAACTGATCACTCTCGGGTTCTTGTTTTTCAAATAGAGATTTTGTTAGAATTGCACTCGATCGAATTTGGCCGTTATTTAGACCCCAAACTTGGCAGTCGATTTTCGGGAGTTTCGGGACGAAATAAATTGGACGGTGTCAATATTGTTGTGGCCAGCGTCGAGATTGTCAGGAATAGTGAAAAAGTGGTTTTTCGACCAGGTACGAGTTTGGACTAGTATACCTCCCTCGTAATGTGTTTTCGAGTTATTTTATTTGGCCCATTGTCCTATATTATTATTTGAGATTTTTCGTGGATTATTAGATCTTTTTTCGGATTTGAATTGTGACCGTTCATTAGATTTTTAGTTTGAACCGTGTCCATTGGATCGCGCTCGAGTGCGCGTTGACTTTTCGTTCTCCCTCCTCTCTCTCCTGCGCGTTGACTTTTCATTCTCCTCTCTCTCTCTCCCTCCTTTCCTCTCTAGTCGCGATCACACGCCCCCCAAATGCCCCCCCATCATCACGTCTGTCCTTTCTCTCTCTCTCTCTCTCTCTCTCTCTCTCTCTCTCTCTCTCTCTCTCTCTCTCTCTCTCCTCTCTACCCATCCACGCACGTTTCCCCCCATGCAAATGTCTTCTCATGCACATCCACCCCCCCATCTGTCAGACTCTCTCTCCTCTTTCCCTTCTTTTTTTTAATCACCATTGTCGCGTGTTCAGCTTGGTTTGAAGCTTAGGACACCAAGTGAGTTTGACCCTAAACCCTAATTAGGATAATTTGCATTTTTAGACGGGTTTTAGGGGTTAATTAGGGTAATTTGGGGGTTAAATTGTGGAGGTGATTAGGAGTTGTGATTGTGGTCGATTTGGTGGATTAGTATGATGAACTAATGGAGAATTAGTGGCCCGAGAGGCGCGATATATCGGCTGGACAGATTTGGATTGAATCGGCCCGAATTCGGGTTAATTCGGGTTCAATTGGGGATTATAGAGCGCGCCTAGTTTGGTCCTCGTGGTGGCGGACTTGGATGATATTTTGGGGAGTCAAATGAAGCATTTTGGGGATAATTAGTGGCCTAGAGCGACCTGTTGGTGACTGTCCATATCGGGGTTTAATTGGACAAGGCGCGATCGATTTGATGGTTTAATGGTGAAATTACCGGAATTGTTGGATTAACTGAATTCGTGGCTGAATTGTCCTTAATTGCGATTGATTTTTGTGATGCCATGCTATGTGCCTAGAGTGACTAAGGTTGGAGTAGCTTGACGGGATTCGAGTGCGCAAGTCCATACTGATTCAATTAAGTGATATATACGTGTAAATTATGTGACGAGTTTGTGCCATGACTAGGCTGGATGATTTGGTTAATTGGGCTCGTGATTCATTGAATTGAACATGTTGTGTTGTGAATTGAATGCTCATTGTGAAACATGTGAGTGCACAAGTGTGAACATTATAGCTCTGAATGTGCATCATGAGCATTGGCACGGCACGAGCATGTACGAATGTGCTCGAATGACATTTGCATTGTGATCCCTTAAAATGCCCTAATGCGTATTACGCGGGGTTCAGATAAAAATTGGTGCGTGTGAATGTGTGATCACAATAAACCCTTATGCGTGTTACGCGGGGTAGTGAACCCGTTCTGAGGCGTGTTACGCGGGACTATGCCTGGTTTACCGGAAGATGACCAACTTGAGGCGTTTTACGTGGGTAATGTGTCATGAGCATGATGCGTTTAACGCTGGCCAGAGATCGATCTCGAAGTGATGGACCTGATGCGTTTAACGCGGGTCGAAGGAAAAATTGATAAATGGCTGAATGCTAGTATGCAAGTGTGCGTTAATGCATTGATGAGGCATGAACATGAGTGCGAACATGAGCATGTGCATTACATACGTCGGGATTGAGTGATGTGCATATATATACCACGATCTAAATTCCTATGGTACAATTGTGATTATATATATAGAATGCCTAACCTGCGTAGGGTCAAGTAAAATTTAGATTTAGGCCCGAAGGCCTCGATTCAGTTACGTTTTGAATTGTGTGTCGTTTCGTACTTGTCAGGAAGTGCACGTTAACCTAGTTTAGGTTTAGGGAATTACTCACTGAGATTATTCTCATTGTTGTTTAAAACCACATTTTCAAACCTCCAGCCTTGAGGATGGCAGGCGTACCGATGCATTTTTGGGAGGAGCCCCGGCTAGTTGTAGTGCTTGACCCTTAAGCCACTTACCCCTTTTTGGCAGTAGTGGCCTTGACCAGCTTTTGATTTTTGATGCTCGGGTTGTATATGGATATTGTATATGATTTCCAGTATTAGTGCAATTAATTATTCTGCAATCGTTATTGTCGATTTCTGTGGCTATCCTTGGTTGTGTGTTTATCTTTGTACGGATGTTGTTTTGCTTCCGCATGTACTTTAAGTCTCTGCGTTGGGAGTTGGGTCGGCGACGCGTCTTGGGATGTCGCACTCAAATCGACCATGGCAGGAATGCTCGCGCGCCATAGGGTTCTGGGCGTGACATCCCCGTTTAATTTGGTATTAGAGTAAGGTCAGCTCGATCCAATTAGATCGAAACTTAGAGTGATAAGGAGCAATGACCTTGGATAGCCAGTAGGGAGACCTTACATGCTACGTGTACCTCCTGACTGTTTGTGTAGTGATTGACTGGTTGTCGAACTAACCATAAAGTGCAGGTGCGGCAGGACCCGAGGTAAGTACGCGAGTCTCCTTGGTTAAGATGTTGTGCTATTGTGTAAGATCGTATGCTGGTTGCTTGATTGTTGTTATGTATACCTGTCTAGGACCTTAGACTGGTTTAGCTTGGGGTAGGTCTCTAATCCCGATGTGGGAATTATAGCAAGAGGATGGACATGCAAGTTGGGGAGGCGAGTAACCAAGGAAGAGATAGAGGTTGAGGCCGTAGAAGAGGTCGAGGTCATGAGCCGGAGCGTGTTAAACCACAAGTGAGAGTTGCCGAGGATCCGAGAGTAGATGGAATTCTAAGAGCCCTTGAGGAAGCTGGGATTTTGGGAGGTAGATTGGTTCAGGAGAGAGATGCCACTATCGCCGCTGCTGTTGAGGCCACCATTGCTGCTGCCAATGGGGCCAATGGGTATAATGGGAATAACAGGAACAATGGAAACAATGGAAATCAGGGGAATGTTGAGAATCCAATCCCGGGACCGGTGAATGTGATTAGGCCGATGTCTAAATTGGTAGAGCAGTTTTTGAAACTGAAGCCGCCAAAGTTCAATGGCAAGGGTGACCTTGAGATTGCACCCCATTGGGTTGAGGAACTGGAGAAGGCCTTCGAAGTGCTAGGGTGCACTGAGGTCGAAAAGGTAACATTGGCCATGTACCAGCTGCAGGACAACGCCAATGACTGGTGGAAGGCCACCAAAGGAAGGGTGTTTCCCGAGGGAACTACTCAGACGTGGACCGTATTTTCTAAGAGCTTTTTGGGAAAGTTCTTCTCTGAGAGTGCTAGAGAAAGAAAGTTAGCGGAATTCATGAGCCTCCGCCAAGGATCGATGACAGTTGATCAGTACGGAGCAGAATTCACAATACTGTCAAGGTTCGTGCCAAGGATGGTAGAGCACCCCGAGGACAAGGCACGGAGATTTCGGGATGGACTAAAACCGGACCTGAGGAGTCAAATGATATCGCTGAACATCAAGGACTACAGCGAGATGTATGAACGGGCACAGGCTATAGAGCGAGATCAGACTGATAGGGCAACCACCTCTGGATCACGGTTTGCCCCAGCTAGGGACAACCGCCGTCTTAGGAAGAAACCGATGGCTGGAAACAGGCGATTTGTCTCACCGATCAAGAAGAACATCGGGAAGCCGAATCTTCGGTAGAACAGATTTGGGGCTTGCTTCAAATGTGGGAGTTTGGACCATCAAATTAGGAACTGTCCCCAGCAACGCCTCGTGGGACCCTCGATACTACAACAACCTCGAATTGGAAATCAAGCTGGATATCCACCACCGGCTAATGGAAACAGGGCGCCGGCACAAGGATGCATGTACGCCATGCGCGAAGGGAAGTGGAGAATGCGCCAGGGGTGGTCATAGGTATGGTTTTCTATACGCAAGCATGTCGCGTATGCGTTATTCGACCCGGAAGCATCACATTCATTTATATCTACTCAGTTTGTTGAATTGACTAGATTAAAGCCCGTTATATTAGAAGGACAATTGTGTGTGACTACGCCATTAAAGGATAAGATATGCATATCCCTAGGATGCCCGAATTGTAAGATAGTGATTGGTGGTGTAGAAAGCAGGATAGACCTAGCTATGTTGCCAATGTATGATTTTGATTTGATTGTGGGCATGGACTGGTTAGTTAAGCAGAACGTCGTAATGGACTGTAGTAGCAGGGTGATCCATTTTTGCCCGGCTAGACACCCTAGATTTGAGTTTGTAGGGAGTCGGGGAGAAACCTCGATCCCTTGGGTTTCGTCCGTGGAAGCAACTAAATTGTTGGATGAGGGCTGTCAACGTTATTTAGCCAGTGTGGTTGATTCGACGGCAGGTGAAATGCGACTTGAGGTTTTTTCCCGATGTCTTTCCTCAGAAATTGCCGAGATTGCCGCCAGAAAAGGAAGTAGAGTTCATTATCGAGTTGGCCCCTGGGACTGAGCCAATCTCAAAGCCGTCCTACAGGATGTCATTGTCAGAGTTAAAGGAATTAAAGGTTCAGATGCAGGAACTACTGAACAAAGGTTTTATCCGACCAAGTGCGTCTCCATGGGGAGCGCCGGTGTTATTCGTCAGAAAGAAGGATGGGTCGCTAAGGTTGTGTATTGACTACCGTCAGCTGAACCAAGTGACGGTCAAGAATAAGTATTCCCTTTCAAGGATTGACAACTTGTTTGATCAGTTATGAGGAGCCTCGGTATTTTCTAAGATTGACCTTAGGACAGGGTATCACCAGTTAAGGATCCAAAAAGAGGATATTCCAAATACAGCGTTTAGGACTAGATATGGGCACTATGAGTTCACAGTGATGCCGTTTGGACTAACTAATGCCCCTGCTGCTTTCATGGACTTAATGAACCGGGTATTCAAGGAATTCTTAGACCAGTTCGTCATTATCTTCATCGACGATATTTTAGTGTATTCAAAGAGTTTCGAGGAACACGAGGTACATTTGGAAAAGGTCCTACAGACGTTAAGGAAGCATGCACTGTATGCTAAGTTTAGCAAGTGCAAGTTTTAGCTGAGCCAAGTGGCGTTTCTTGGGCATATAATTTCCGAAGAAGGAATCTCCGTGGATCCGGCAAAGATTGAAGTAGTAATGGACTGACCGAGACTGACGACAATTACTAAGGTTCAAAGCTTTCTAGGACTGGCAGGTTATTATCGAAGATTTGTAGAAAGACTTCAGCGATAGCCACTCCATTAACGAGGTTGCTTAAGAAGGAAACTAAGTTTGAATGGACCGAAAAGTGCAAAGAGAGTTTTCAGGAACTTAAGCAGAGGTTGACGACGGCGCCAGTGTTGACGATTCCTTCAGGACCGGGCGGATATGAGATTTATAGTGATGCTTCGCTTAAATGATTGGGATGCGTGCTAATGCAACATGGAAGGGTGGTTGCTTATGCATCGCGGCAGTTAAGGCCTCATGAGATGAACTACCTGACCCACGACTTGGAACTGGTAGCAATTATTTTCGCGCTTAAAATTTGGAGGCATTATTTATGTGGAGAAAGGTTCCAGATCTATACGGACCATCAAAGCCTCAAGTACTTGTTTTCACAGAAGGAACTGCATATGAGGCAGAGAGGCGTTAGATGGAATTGTTGAAGGATTATGACTGCGACATATTGTATCACCCCGGAAAGGCCAACCGGGTGGCGGATGCCTTAAGTCGGAAATCGAGCATCACGCATTTGCTGGTTAAAGAGTGGACTTTATTGGAAGGAGCGTGGGACTCAGAATTTAAGTTCGAGGTAGAACACCTTTCTAGTCTGATGGCGACATTAAGGATTGAACTGAAAGTGCAAGCCAAGATTAAGGCGTTGCAGTCTACGGACGTTGAGATTCAGAAAATTTTGAGTATGGATACCTCTAAGAGGAAACCAGACTTTCAGGTGTGAGAGGATGGAATCCTTAAGTTTCAAGGACGATTGTGCGTGCCCGATGATTTGAAACTCAAGGAAGAGATTTTGTCGGAAGCTCATAGGAGCCACTACAGTATTCACTCGGGCAGCACTAAAATGTACCAAAATCTCCGACAGCACTATTGGTGGAAAGGAATGAAAGCAGATGTGGCCAAGTATATGGCCAAGTATTTGACGTGCTAACAAGTGAGGGCACAACATTGTAAACCTGATGGAATGTTGCAGCCGTTGAAAATTCCGGAATGAAAATGGGAGCACATCACAATGGACTTTGTAACGAGACTGCTAAGGAGCCAGAGGGGACACGACTCTATTTGGGTGATAGTGGACAAATTGACCAAGTCAGCGCACTTCCTGGCAGTGCGAAAGGACTTCGAGCTAGAAACGTTGGCAGAATTATGTGTGCGTCAGATAGTTCGTCTTCACGGAGTACCGGTATCAATCACATCGTACCGTGATCCCCGGTTTACTATAAATTTTTGGAAAAGTCTGCAATCGGCCATGGAGACTAAGTTGCAATTCAGTATGGCCTATCATCCTCAGACGAACGGCCAATCTGAAAGGACGATTTAGACATTAGAGGATATGCTGAGAGCGTATATGTTAGATTTTCAAGGCAAGTAGGAAGAACAGCTACATTTGGTGGAATTTGCCTACAACAACAGTTTTCAGCAGAGTATTGGGATGGCACCGTTTGAGGCACTTTATGGCAGGGCGTACAGAACACCATTGTATTGGGATGAAGTTGGGGAAAGAAGTATAACGGGTCCAAAGTTAGTTCAACAGTCGGTGAAAACAGTAAAGGTTATCCGGGAAAAGCTGAGAATAGCTTAGAGTCGTCAGAAGAGCTACGCAAACCGGAGGCGTAGGCCGTTCGAGTTTTAGATTGGCGACCATGTATTTCTCAAGATCTCGCCAATGAGAGGATTGTCTCGGTTTGGCAAGAAAGGAAAACTGAGTCCAAGGTACTTAGGTCCGTTTGAGATTTTAGAAAGGATTGGAACATTGGCCTATCGCCTAGCTTTGCCGCCAAATTTGTCACAAGTTCATAACGTCTTTCACGTGTCGATGTTGAGGAAATATGAACCAGATCCGACTCACGTGCTAAATCATGAAGTAATAGACGTAGACGACAGGGTGTCATACGTGGAGAAGCCAGTTCGGATCGAGGACAGGAAGGAATAGGTTTTGAGGAACAAGGCGATTCCGTTGGTCAAAGTTATCTAGGAACATCACGGGACAGAAGGCGCCACGTGGGAAAGTGAGGAGTTGATGCGACACCAATACCCCCAATTATTTGAGTAGTTAGGTTAGATTGTAAATTTCGAGGACGAAATTTTTGTAAGGGGGAAGAGTTGTGACATCCCGAATTTCAGCCCATTTTTGGGATTTATAAAACGTATAATTCATCAGTGCACTTATAATAGAATCTCGCTCGGGAACTTATCACTCTCGAGTTCTTGTTTTTAAAATAGAGATTTTGCTAGAATTGCACTCGATCGAATTTGGCATTATTTAGACCCCAAACTTGGCAGTCGATTTTCAGGAGTTTCGGGACGAAATAAATTGGACGGTGTTAATATTGTTATGGCCAGCTCGAGATTGTTAGGAATAGTGAAAAGGTGGTTTTTCGACCGGGTACGAGTTTGGACTAGTAGACCTCCCTCGTAATGTGTTTTCGAAATTTATTTTTGTCCTATTTGGCCCTGCTGTGACATTTTTTTATTTATAAAACGTCCTAATTCATCGGATTATAATAGATCTTTTTTCACTTTGAATCGTAACCATTTCTTCGATTTTAAAATGAACCGTGTCCATTGGATTGCGCTCAAGTCTTGGCGTTGACTTTTAGACCTCCTCTTCTCTCCTCTGATTTTCAGGAGCCTCCCCCCCCCCCCAAATCCGTCTGTCCTTTCTCTCTCTCTCTCTCTCTCTCTTTGTCTCTCTCTTTAGTGAAAATGTGGTTTCCCCCCATGCAAATGTCTTCTCATGCACATCCCTCCCCCTGTGTCACCTCTCTCTCCTTTTCCCTTCTTTCTTTTTCTTTTCTTCTTCTTTCTTTTCTTCTTCTTCCCTTCTTCCTTCCCCAATTTGAATCGTTAACCATTCGCCCTTATTTTTAGTTTGAACCGTGTCCATTGGATCGTCGCGCGTCATCGCGACCACGTGCGTCGCTTTTCGTTCTCCCTCCTCTCTCTCCTCTGCCCGCAAGCACTCCCCCCCCCCCATCATCACGTCTGTCCTTTCTCTCTCTCTCTCTCTCTCTCTCTTTCCTCTCTCTCTCTTTCCTCTCATGCGTTTTTCCCCCATGCAAATGTCTTCTCATGCACATCCACCCCCCATTCATCACCTCTCTCTCCTCTTTCCCTTCTTTCTTTTTCTTTTCTTCTTCTTTCTTTTTCTTCTTCTTCCCTTCTTCCTTCCCCAACAAATGCTAGTTACCTTCGCCCTTAGTTACCTTTCGCCCGGACCCAGCGCCCGCTGAAATCGTCGACCGCCCGTCGCCACTGCTATCGCTAGCTAGCCCAATCGCCGTCATGCCGACCACCAGTCGCCGCCCCGACCGTTCCCTTCCTCTCCCTCACGCATCGACGATAAGCCTTCACCTGCCCCTCCGCTTTTAGGCGTAGCCTAGTCACGCCCTAAATTTATCGCCCGCCCGTCGTCCCATTGCTCAATGGCCGCCGTCGCCAGTCGCCTGGCGGGACCGGGACCGCTTGTCAACCGTCATTGCCAATTATTTAGCTTGGTTTGAAGCTTAGGACACCAAGTGAGTTTGATCCTAAACCCTAATTAAGATAATTTGCATTTCTAGACGGGTTTTAGGGGTTAATTAGGGTAATTTAGGGGTTAAATTGTGGAGATAATTAGGGGTTGTGATTGTGGTCAATTTGGTAGATTAGTATGATGAACTAATGGAGAATTTGTGGCCCGAGAGGTGCGACATATGGGCCGGACAGATTTGGATTGAATCGGCCCGAGTTCGGGTTAATTCGGGTTCAATTGGGGATTATAGAGCGCGCCTAGTTTAGTCCTCGTGGTGGCGGATTTCAATGATATTTTGGGAAGTCAAATGGAGCATTTTGGGGATAATTAGTGGCCTAGAGCGACCTATTGGTGACTATCCATATCGGGGTTTAATTGGACAAGGCACGATCGATTTGGGGGTTTAATGGTGAAATTACCGGAATTGTTGGATTAACTGAATTCGTGGCTGAATTGTCCTTAATTGCAATTGATTTTTATGATGCCATGCTATGTGCCTAGAGTGACTAAGGTTGGAGTAGCTTGGCGGGATTCGAGTGCGCAAGTCCATACTAATTCAATTGAGTGATATAAATATGTAAATTATGTGACGAGTTTGTGCCATGGCTGGGCTGGATGATTTGGTTAATTGGGCTCGTGATTCATTGAATTGAACATGTTGTGTTGTGAATTGAATGCTCATTGTGAAACATGTGAGTGCACAAGTGTGAACGTTATAGCTCTGAATGTGCATCACGAGCATTGGCACAGCATGAGCATGTACGAATGTGCCCGAATAACATTTGCATTGTGATCACTTAAAATGCCTTGATGCGTATTATGTGGGGTTCAGATAAAAATTAGTACGTGTGAATGTGTGATCACAATAAACCCTGATGCGTGTTACGTGAGGTAGTGAACTAGTCCTGAGGCGTGTTACGCGGGACGATGTCCGGTTTATCGGAAGATGACCAACCTGAGGCGTTTTACGTGGGTAATGTGTCATGAGCCTGATGCGTTTAATGCGGGCGAGAGATCGATCTCAAGTGATGGACCTTTTTTTTTTTTTTTGGTCGGACTTGATGCGTTTAACGCTTGTCGAAGGAGAAACTGATAAATGGCTGAATGTTAGTATGCAAGTGTGCGTTAATGCATTGATGAGGCATGAACATGAGTGCGAACATGATTATATGCATTACATACGTCGGGACTGAGTGATGTGCATATATATGCCGCGATCTAAATTCCTATGGTACAATTGTGATTATATATATAGAACGCCTAACCTGTAAGGTCAAGTAAAATTTAGATTTAGGCACGAGGGCATGAGTCAGTTACGTTTTGAATTTTGTGTCATTTCGTACTTGTCAGGAGGTGCACGTTAACCTAGTTTAGGTTTAAGGAATTACTCACTGAAATTATTCTCATCGTTTTTTAAAACCACATTTTTAGATCTCCAGCCTTGAGGATGGCAGACGTACCGATGCATTTTTGGAAGGAGCCCCGGCTAGTTGTAGTGCTTGACCCCCGAGCCACTTACCCCTTTTTAGTAGTAGTGGCCTTGACCCGCTTTTGATTTTTGATACTCGGGTTGTATATGGATATTGTATATGATTTCCAGTATTAGGGCAAGTAATTATTTTGCAATCGTTGTTGTTGATTTCTGTGTTTATCCTTGGTTGTGTGTTTATCTTTGTACGGGTGTTGTTTTACTTCCGCATGTACTTTAAGTCTCTGCATTGGGAGTTGGGTCAACGATGCGTCCTGGGACGTCGCACTCAAATCAATCATGGCAGGGATGCTCGTGCGCCGTAGGGTTCGGGGCGTGACATCGCAACTGTCTAGTACTATTGATCTTCCTCAAGGTACATTTCAAGAAGGTAATTAATAATCACTAGCAAATTGGTAGGTCAAACTTCTTACAGTATCGCATTGCCAAAGGAACATCACAGCTGCTTTCCTTAAGCAAAGCAAAATAACGAGTTACCAAAGATTAGAATTACCATTAATTCATATGTATCCCATGTACATGAACAAAATCAAGAAATCTTTTTACAAGAAGAGAGGAGAGAAGGTAAAAGAGTTATCGAGATTTCCAAAATTGAACCAACAACAACAACAACAGAAAACAACTGTCATCTAACAACAGTTGCAGCAACGGTGTGAACCCACCATTTGAGACTCTCTCTTATGTCGGTCTTGTTCCCAAGGGTAGGAACCTTCAAAGTGACTAGCAAGGGTCACCTAGAGGGGGGTGAATAGGTGATCCTAAACAGATCTTTAAAATTTACGCAGAAATAAAACAAATAACAGAAGAGTCTGAATAAAATTCAGATTCAAGTCAGATCATATGGGAGATGATATGATGTGCAGAATGAAAAGTAAGAGAAAAGGAATAGAGAATCTGCACACAAGTTTATAGTGGTTCGGCTTATAGCAAGCCTACGTCCACTCTCCCACGCTTACAGCCTACCGGCTGAATTTCACTAAATAATCAAGAGATATTTACAGATTCTGAGTGATATCACTCTCGTGTATGATAAGACTCTCTATCTTACACAAACACTCTTCACAAAGTAAACCTCAAGATCTTAATCTTAAGTTTAGAACGACAAGAGAACTGATTGGAGTATGCTCAGACTTTGGACTTGTAGATTCTTGTATCTATCTCTTCTCCTTCTCGCGATCTCCTTAAATACTCCTCTACATCCACACGAGCCGTTGGAAAACTTGCAGAGGACCATCTTCCAATCTTCACCTTGGACAGATTTGTATAATAAGGATTAAGTAGCCATTAGATGACAAATTCTGAAATCCCGCTGATTCTGATCGCCCATACAATCAGAATCTTGGTTTCTATAAGTAGAGTTTTGTCCGTTGTAATGCATTCTTGTCGTAGTATTTGATTGTCAATCAATTTGATTAAGATTGAACTAATCAAAACTTTCCTTCTGTGAAATCCATGCTAGATCACTAGCTGTTATGTTTTTCGTTCTGAGTTTTGCGTCTGAAGAATTACTGCATCTGCTTTTGAAGATTTCATCTTCTGCGCCTGCTTTCGAAAAATTTCAGCTTACGCATCTGCTGCTGAAAAATTTTCAGCTTATGCATCTGCTTCTGAAAAATCTCGTTTTGAGTCTGAATCTCAGAACTTTAGATTTTCTGGGTCTTCAAGAACTTATAAAGTCTGAAACATTTCTGCGTCTGGGAAAATATCTCAGAACTTAGATAAGTTTTATAGCTTGTAAAATCTGAAAAACATCCTTCTGAGCTTCTAGAACATATATTCCTGAAATAAGAAGGTTTAGAATAAGTAACAAATTTACGATTATCATGGAAGGTTTTGTCAACTTCAAAACTAGTAGGAGTTTTTCTCAACAATCTCCCCCTTTTTTATGGTGACAAAACTCTCCTGCAGATTAAGTCAATTTGAAATAAATTTGAAGTAAGCAATCATATTTAGCGCATTAATCACAGATTGAAATTGAAAGATCAAACTTTATTGAAATCTATGCTCCTTTGCTTCCTTTGTCTATAGCCTGCATTAAATCTGCATACAATTTCTCCCCCTTTTTGTCATCAGCAAAAAGATAAATATAGAGAATATAAAGCATTGATATTAAGTAAATAATCAGTCTAAACAAATAATGTAACTGAGATTACAGACCAAAAAAATAAGACTTGGAGAAAAAGTTTTAAACAGGCTATTTTTTTGGAAAGAGTTCTAATTAGTTGAAAGTTTTCTAAAATAGAAACAACCTCCTCAATCCTCAAACTGCATTGACCCACTACCTTATCCATGTTGGATGAGCATTGAGTAATGGCTTTCTCGAGTTCTGCTTTGTCTGCAGCTGCTTGAAGTCGTTGAGTGTTATTGTTTTCTTCAACAATTTTCTGCAGATTCTTTACTTCTTATTCCAGTGCAGCTTGTTTGTCCTTGATTTCGAGCAGAAGTAAGAGGATGTTCTGACTGTTAGAAGACTATTCTTGGACATTTTCTGACTCAGACTGTTCGAACCCCTTGGTTGCTTCTGGTGGAATCTCCCCCTGAACAGGTGCTTGCTGTTCAAAAACATGTTCTGTAGGAGTTGGTTCTGAAACATTTGGAAATGATTCATAAGCATGTTCTGGAGCATCAGCATGGCCTGTATCAAAGTGTTTTGCTTCTGCTTCATCACTTTCGTCATATAGAAGGATTTTTCTTTTCTTGCTATACACTTTTAATGGGATTGGAGATTCTTTCTTCTTGCTTCCTGGTCCTGCCCCTTTTCTCTGCTCTTTCTTTCTGATGCTTGACTTTCCAACAGAAATAGCCTCGGAATGAAGAGCCTCTTTTCCTTTGAACTTTTCCCGTATATCATCAAACTGTTTCATCTTGGAGTGCATTCTTTCTCCAACAAACATACAGGGAACACTATTCTGTTGCAATTCATCAGGAATCGATATTTTCAGGAACATAAAAATTAGAGAGAGATTAATGCACCATATGATAGCTATCCCTTATCCTTTTGTAGTGTCCTGTATATATGGAAGATGATGATATGAGGAAGGGAAAAAGGTTGACCTTTCAAGAGAGCCCAGATGAGTTTGATTTCAGATTTGGATAGGTCAGTTTTGGAGGCTGCCTTCGGCTTCAAACAATTGATAATGATTTTGTGCAGAATGATGGATCTTCTGGATAAGTCAGAGTAGGTGATATGCCGCTTTGATTCTAGAGCAAAGTTGGGATTTTCAGAAGCTACCTTGGAAGCCTCTTCAATATTTACTTCCAATGGAATGAATTTGGAGTGTCTTGCTCCAATTATTCTTGCCAACAAATCAGCCTTTAAATCAAATTTCTTGTCACCAACAGTGAACTGGAGCCAGTTAGGCGACAAAATAGAAAGATTTGAATAAAAATAGGCAGTTAATTCAGCATAGATATTTGCAGATTGAAGGCAAAATTCATAAATGCCTAGCTTCTCAAATAGGTGTTTGACAAAAATGTCAGCTTTCTCTAGGCAGTCGAAATCCACAGTTCTGTGATTCATGATTCCTCGAGCGAGCAACAGCTTATAACAGGTATTATGCTCAGAACTTCTGAATAATCTCCCTATTCCTGGCATACTAGATACTATGCCTACCTTTATTTCAAAGAGCTCAAAAAGTCGAGCATCATCTTCAGGAACAACAAATTTTGATGCAGATGAAGATTTAGGGCTTACAGATTTCTTTACAGACAAAGAGGATGTTTCTTCGATCTTTTCTTTACCCTTTCTGGAAAGAGGCACATTTGGGATTGTGCTGGCTGGAATGTGATCAGTTCCAGTGGAAAACTCAGAATACTTTTGAACAATATGAGTTTCAGACCGAAGATCATTGTCTTTGAGGCATTTTAGAAGAACCGCAGAAGAAGCATTACTTCTTTTCAATCTTTGATAATTTTTCCACACAAGTTTGATGTTCTGAAAACGAAAATCAGTTTTACCCGCTGGTTTGGGTGATGACGATCAAGGAGGTGGTGTCACTTGAGCAGGTTCTTTAAGATGTTTCGATTCTGTATCCGAAATCTCCATAAACTCAGCCGGTGTAGTAGATTTAGACTCTTGATTCAGAATACGTGAAGATCTTCTTTTGAACGGCATTTTGATCGCTTCTGGAGCAAAAAGTTTCGATCTTTGGAGAAGGAAGACGAGAAGAGTCTCTAAATATCGGAAGGGTTTGAAGAGTAAAAATCGTACTGATGAGGGTTTTGAAAAGTGACTGACAGGTTTATAAAAGAAGGACGAGTTTTAGTAATAAAAGGTTATTTATAGAAAGTAAAAATAAGCCCAAATAAGTAGGAAGGAAATATACTTTCTGAAGGATAAAAAATCAGTACAAAATCATGATAATATTTTAAACACAATTAATCAGATAAATTGGGATACGTACCTAATTTGCTTCCTAATATAACAAATGTGAAAATATCCTACCAAAAATATTTCCGCCAAACTTTAAATTATGTGCGTACCGTTCTTGAGAATCTGAGAAATGTTTAGACCGAGATCACTTGAGTCTGAAAAAATTCATGTCTGTAAAACACTTCAACAGATTGGATAAGTAATGCACAGTTTGTTTTTAATATATTCAAAAGAAGATTTATCAAGAGGTTTTGTGAATATATCAGCTAATTGATTCTTAGAATCAATAAATTGAACATTCACATCACCATTTTGAACATGATCTCTAATGAAATGATATTTGATCTCAATATGCTTGGCTCGAGAATGAAGAATGGGATTCTTAGTCAGATTAATAGCACTTATGTTGTCACACTTGATTGCAACATTTGAGTCTTCAACAGCAAAGTCTTGCAACTGCTGCTTCATCCTCAGAATCTGTGCACAGCAACTTCCCAAGGCTACGTATTCTGCTTCTGCTGTTGAAAGTGTAAATGTATTTTGCTTCTTTGAGTACCAGGATACTAGCATATTTCCAAGCAGTTGACATGTACCTGTAGTACTTTTCCTGTCCACTTTACATCCAACTAAGTCAGCATCTGAATAACCAGTAAGAGTAAAATCTGAATCTTTGGAATACCAAAGACCTAGCATTGGATAAGTTCCACTGTATTTGTATATCTTTTTTACTGCAGAAAGATGCGATTCCTTTGGATCTGATTGAAATCTAGCACATATGCAGACACTAAAAAGTATGTTAGGTCTAAATGCCGTAAGATATAATAGAGAACCTATCATGCTTCTATATACCTTATGATCAACCTTTTTACCATTTTCATCTTTGTCTAGCTTGGATGATTGAGACATTGGAATGTCTGTCTTCTTGCAATTTTGCAATCCAAACTTCTTGACTATCTCCTTAGCATACTTTTCTTGGCAAATGAAAGTACCATCTTTCATTTGTTTTACTTATAAGCCAAGAAAAAATGTTAGTTCTGCCATCATGCTCATCTCGAACTCGTTTTGCATATTTTTAGAGAATTCCTTGAAAAGCAATTCGTTAGAAGATCCAAAGATTGTATCATCAACATAGATTTAAACAAGTAGAAATCCTTACCCTTTCTCTTAACAAATAAAGTTGTATTTACTTTACCTTTTGTGAAATTATTTTGCAGAAGAAAATTACTTAACCTCTCATACCAAACTCTGGGTGCCTGCTTTTCAGACCGTAAAGAGCCTTTTTGAGTCTGTAAACATATCAATCTTCCTTGGTTCTTCAAAACCGGGTAGTTGTTCCACATATACTTCTTCTATAATGAATCCATTTAGGAAGGCACTTTTCACGTCCATCTGAAATGTTTAAAGTTATGAAAACAAGCATAAGCTAATAATAGCCGAATGGCTTCTAACCTTGCAACTGGTGCATATGTTTCATCATAATCAATGCCTTCTTCTTGATAATAGCCTTTTGCAACGAGTCTTGCTTTGTTTCTTGTGACTTTTCCTTTATTATCCAGTTTGTTTCTGAACACTCATTTTGTTCCAATTACTAGATGGTTTTTGGGTCTTGGCACAAGTTCCCATACTTCATTGATTCTGAACTGCTAAAGTTCCTCCTGCATAGCTTCTATCCAACTTTCATCTGATAGGCTTCTCTAACATCTTTTGGTTCTATTTCTAATATCAATGCCAAGTTGCTGATGTTCTCCTTTTGTTTGAATCTGGTCTTGATACCATCTTCTATTTCTCCAATGATGAGGTTTTTCGGATGACTGAATTTATGTTTCCAGTTCCTGTCAAATCTTTCCTTCTGAATATCTGCAGACTCTAAAATTTCTGATTCAGTCTGTATTTTGTCTTCTTTTCCATCTTCTACAGGATCTATGATCTTTTGATATTCTAGATGGCCTTCTGAAGACACTTGAATGTGGGGTGATGGTTCAGATTCATCTTTGTGAGTCTGAATGTTTTGTTTTCTTCAAACTTGTTAATACTCTGTATTTATTATCCAAGTTTTCATTCAATATCAAACTTACCGAGATTTTTGAATTTTTGAATAAAGCATTTACAACCAAACACTCGAAAATATGAGATCTTTTTCTACCTTTGTAAAGTAGAATAATAAACCAAATACAAACAAAGCAAGAATCCTTCAAAATGTCTCTATCATAAACAAACTTAATCAGGGGGATCAGCCCACATCAAAAATAGAAGGCGGGATCATTTTGAATTTTGTCTTGAGAATAAAGCATTTTGACAACCAAACACTGCTTGCGAAAATATGAGATAATGGTCTTGTTCCCGAAAGTGGCGCTTTCTACCTTTGGACCAACGCCCCAAAGGAAAAAACGAGAGAGAAAGCGTTGAGCAAAAGAAGTAAAAACTTATGGCCCAAGTGATGTGCTCATTCCACGGGGTTTTCTCAAGAATGGGTGGTTGATCTTAAAAAATCCCGAGATATTGAAGGAGAAGGACTACAGCCGATTGAGGGTGACTATCCATAATGATATAACAAAAGAGTGCCAAGGAACCAGGTTTCCTCTGCTTACGAGATGGTCCCAGTGAAACCAAAAAGTAAAAAAACTGCATTTTTCTCATATAAAAAACATGCCGTAAAAATTGCATTTGCCCAGAAATGAAAAGGAATCCTACTTTCAATCAATAAGGTTCTTGCCATTTCTTGCAAGGAACGATTTTTTCTTTCCACAACACCATTTTGTTCTGGTGTGTATGGAGTAGAAAAGTTATGTTGAAAGACATTTTCCTCACAAAAGTCTGAAAAACTTTGATTTTCAAATTCTCCCCCTTGATCAGTTTTAATGCAGGAAATGGTATAGCCCTTTTCATTTTGAACTCTTTTTGCAAATTTTGTAAAATATGAAAATGTTTCATTTTTATGTGCAAGAAAGAACACCCATGTAAATCTTGTGAAGTCATCAACAATAACTAAATAATATTTCTTACCACCAATACTTTGCGTTCTGGTTGGTCCAAACAGGTCCATATGAAGAAGCTGCAAGGCATGATCAGTAGAAACATGATGTATAGATTTGAAGGAATTTCTTACTTGTTTTCCTAGCATGCAGGCATTGCATAACTCTGTCTTCCTGTATTTCAAATCTGACAAACCTCGAACCAGTTTCTTGTTTGAGATTTTTGAGATTTGTTTCATACTGATATGTCCCAACCTTCAGTGCCAAAGATCTTCATCCTCTTTGATTGAAATTAGGCAGTGAGTGGAGTTTGGATTAACATCCAGAAGATAAATATTGCCATGTCTTCTTCCTGTGAATGTTTGAGAAGAATCTTTGCTTGTTCCTGAGCATGTATCTTCTTGAAAGTTGATTCTGAACCTGTATCACAAAGCTAGCTTATGCTAATCAAATTGTAGTTGAGTTCTTTTATCAACGAAACGTCATTGATTCTAAGTCCTCCAATATCAACTGTTCCTTTGCCAATTATTTGTCCTTTGGTATTTCCTCCAAAGGAAACTTTTCCACCATTCAGACTATGTAGATCAGCAAATATGCTTGGATCTCCTGTCATATATCTAGAGCATCCACTGTCTAGATATCACTTTCTTTTTCTCTTTGTGGTAACCTGCAAGAATCACAACATCTCAAGTTTTCTTTGGTACCCAAATTTGCTTGGGTCCTTGAGTATTAGTATAGGCTGTCTTAACAAAATCTCTTCGAATAGGTCTCCAGACCTTAGGACATTCATTCTCAAAATGTTGTGGATCTCCACATTTTGAGCACTTGAGTGCACTTCGTCCAACAAGTTTTACAAAATTCTTTTTGAAATGGTTTTTATAAGCTTGTCGAGGAGGTCTTTGTCTTAATCTCTCCTTGACTTTTGGAAAATCAATTAAGCTGTCACTTTCCTTTACAAATCCTAGACCAGATTTGTTATAGTAAGGAATTTGAATGGAAAGAATATGCTTCAAGGTTTCTGAACATTTTGAGAATTTGGAAGTAATTTCTAAAACTTCCTTTTTCAAAACAGCATTTTCTTTTGAAAGAAAATCTCGGCTTTCCTTGATTTGATGAAATTCCTTTTGAAGAAAATCAATTCTTTCTTTTTGAGAAATATCCTGTTGTCTTAGTGATGAATTTTCCTTTTTCAAAGAAGAGATTATTTTAATAGCAATCTTAAATTCAAAGCATAAATCATCAATATAATTTGATACTTCAATAGACATTTCTGAAGGATTTACCTCAATTTCCACTTTAGGATCAGAATTAGAATCTGAATCTGAATCTGAATTTGCCATTAGATAGAAATTTGAGATGTCTTCATCACTATCTTCGCACTCTGTGTCACTCCAGGTTTCTGCCTTTAAGGCCTTCTTTGCTTTCTCAAATTTGATCTTCTTTTTCAGAACTGGATAGTTAGGCTTGATATGTCCACGCTTCTTACAGTGAAAGCATATTATATCCTTTGATCTCTCTGTCTCATCGATAGACGTCTTATTTTCAAAAGCCTTCTTCCCTTTGAGGTTTCATTTTCTTATACTTTTTTATGAAGAGAGCTAGTTCTTCATCATCAACATCTTCATCTTCAGAATCTGCATCAGAATCAACGTTAGTTTTCAATGCAATTGACTTATTACCTCTGGTTTTATTCTCCTCATTCCGTTTCCCAGTCTCATATGATTGAAGAGTTCCAATTAACTCATTCACTGATAGAGGCTTGATCCTTTGTGTCTCTCGAATAGATGTTTTGATGTTATCCCACTGATATGTCAGACCTCTCAGAAGTTTGTTGACTTTCATTGCATTTGGAACTGGTTGTTCTTGATAAGCAAGACCGTTCACTATGTCAGTAAACCTATCATAAAAATCAGCAATTAATTCTCCTAGCTTCATTTTGAAGGATTCATATTGACCAAGCAAAATATTGATTTAAGTCTCCTTGGCTCGATCTGTTCCTTCATAGGTGATATAGAGAGTATCCCAGAATTTCTTAGCAGATTCACAAGCAGCAATTTTTTTTATATTCAACAGGAGATAAAGCATGATAAAGAGAATAAATTGCTTTGGAATCTAAAGTTTCTTTTTTAGAAATCTCAATTTGAGATAATGGAGGATCTGCTGGTTTGCTTGCATCTGCCTTTTCCTTTGAATATGAATACTTTGGGTTAACTCCTTTGATGATGACATCCCATTGCATATGATCAATTGACTTTATGAATGCCTTTATCTTGTTCTTCCAAATATTATATTCTTTGCCATCGAAATAAGGTGGTCTGTTGTTGCTCTGTCCTTCAATGAGCCCTGGAGCACCATAGTTAGCCGTGTAAATCGTTAGCTCAGAAGTAGAACACTTCAATAAAATGAGCAACCTGCTCTGATACCAATTGAAGTGGTTAGCAAGGGTCACCTAAAGGGGGGTGAATAGGTGATCCTAAACAGATCTTTGAAATTTATGCAGAAATAAAACAAATAACAGAAGAGTCTGAATAAAATTCAGATTCAAGTCAAATCATATGAGAGATGATCTGATGTGCAGAATGAAAAGTAAGAGAAAAGGAATAGAGAATCTGTACACAAATTTATAGTGGTTCGGCTTATAGCAAGCCTACGTCCACTCTCCCACGCTTATAGCCTACCGGCTAGATTTCACTAAATAATCAAGAGAAATTTACAGATTCTGAGTGATATCACTCTCGTGTATGATAGGACTCTCTATCTAACACAAATACTCTTCACAAAGTAAACCTCAAGATCTTAATCTTAAGTTCAGAACGACAAGAGAACTGATTGGAATATGCTCAGACTTTGGACTTGTTGATTCTTGAATCTATGTCTTCAGCTGCTCGCGATCTCCTTAAATACTCTTCTACATCCACACTAGCCGTTGGACAACTTGCAGAGGATCATCTTCCAATCTTCACCTTGGACAGATTTGTATAATAAGGATTGAGTAGCTGTTAGATGACAAATTCTGAATCCAGCTGATTCTGATCGCCCATACAATCAGAATCTTGGTTTCCATAAGTAGAGTTTTGTCCGTTGTAATGCATTCTTGTCGTAGTATTTGATTGTCAATCAATTTGATTAAGATTGAACTAATCAAAACTTTCCTTCTGTGAAATCCATGCTAGATCACTAGCTGTTATGTTTTTCGTTCTGAGTTTTGCGTCTGAAGAATTACTGCGTCTGCTTTTGAAGATTTCATCTTCTGCGCCTGCTTCTGAAAAATTTCAGCTTACGCATCTGCTTCTGAAAAATTTCAGCTTATGCGTCTGCTTTTGAAAAATCTCGTTTTGAGTCTGAATCTCAGAACTTTAGATTTTGTGAGTCTTCAAGAACTTATAAAGTCTGAAACATTTCTGTGTCTAGAAAATATCTCAGAACTTAGATAAGTTTTATAGCTTGTAAAATCTGAAAAACATCCTTATGAGCTTCCAGAACAAATATTCCTGAAATAAGAAGGTTTAGAATAAGTAACAAATTTACGATTATCATGGAAAATTTTGTCAACTTCAAAACTAGTAGGAGTTTTCCTCAACACCTTCCAGGTCATCAACGGATCCTCCTTCCTCTTCTCCTCCCACCATTCCCATGCCTCCGAGAGATAAGACCTCGCAACAACTGCAGACTCACTAACACTTGCTTTCTCATCACCATCTTCTTGATGACGGTCGGCATCTTCTTCTCCATCTTTAATTTTCTTGCCCAGTCTCTATAGCCCCGGAATGATGGAGACCAAGCTCAAGTCGACTTTGTCTTCCTCCAAGAAGACGAACCCCATATCCATGAACCCTTTTAGCTCCTCGAACTCGAGCTGCAACAAGCTCTTGCTCGAGGCCCTTCTCTTCGTTCTTCTTCCCATTTGGCTCTTCTTTCTGCAGGAGAACTCCGAGCTTCTCCGGTTGCTCGAATTGAAACCTTCTTCTTCTGCGATTACCTCTTCTTCATAGATCATGCTGTGAATGGTCGTCCTGCGAAGCACTGAGTCTGGAGAGAGCGAGCTTGATTGGAAGCTTGTGGGGATGATGCTTATTTGATCGCTCATGGACCTCATAAGAATCGACGGAGTCCAAGAAACATGAAGTGACGGACTTTCGTTCTTGGGTAATTCTGTGCTTTCTTGACCCGGATCAGATCCGGAGGTTGAAGAAGGCGATGTGGCTGGTCGTTTTGTGAAGATCTCGAGCTCAAACCAACATCTATCTATGATCTTCATGACTGCTTCTGCTTCTTCCATATATGGGGGCCAGACGAAATTGTGTGATTATGGAGATTTAACGAGGGCTCACGCGGCTTCGTATTTGTATAGTCTTAATTACCGAGATCGCCGCTGGGTTTTCCTGTTATTTACGGGAAGGACTCAAACTCAGTTTTTTACACGTTTCATTATTACTTGATTTGGTCTTGGGTCGTTCCGTTTTAGTTTCAATTTCTTTTAGCCTTGATTACGTTACGCGATGGGGGAGGTTTACCTAGAAATTGCGAGGGATGGGGATGTGAGAGAGTGATCTGATGTGGCTCTTGGTCAGAGAAAATGAACCAATAACAGTATAAGTACGAACAGAGATATTTTGAGGTAATCAAAGATCATATTGCTCTAGTACCTAACACAAATGAAAATTATTTATCAATTAATGAGTAGGTTAAGTCAAAGTTCTCATATTTGAATTTGCTTTGATCTTGGCATGTGCATTTCAAGTTCTTTTCATATTTAATCAATTCTCCCATCTTATTTAATTTGTACAGTTAAGTCCTCAAAGTTACTTGAAATATAACTTAGTCTTTCCACCTGTCTCTGGTACTTATGCCAATTTTGCTGATATTGATTTGGGCAAGTTCCTCGTCCAAGATGGATGGGGTTGACAACCCTCGTCAATGGTGGAGCTCTCTCTCTCTCTCTCTCTGTCTCTCTCTCTCTCAAAATTAGTTTTAGACAAATTTGGTTAAAGGATTTTGTTTGCGTAGAAAAACATTGACAAATCAGTTATACTAACCAAACAAATTAGGGAACAAAAAGTACACTCAGCCGAATATAATCATATATATGGTAGTAGGATTGTGTATGATACTGGATCAAAGTACCAATCAAAGGTTGCTACAATATATCACGATTTAACTTGGCATTTCCCACGTTCCCAGGTTTGAGAATCTAGTTTATGTGCAGATTGTACTCTGTGATACCATTTGTCCTAAACGGCATTTCCCCAATTATGATGTATTGGGAATTGGATGCCTGGACAATTGAGCATGTGTTAGAGGTAGGGGCATGCAAAGGAACCGAGAACCGCTCAGACCGCTTGGAACCAAACCAGACAGACCCGAAAGCAACAGTTCCCATGAGAACCAATCCGGTTCCTAGTTCTAAGCGTAGAATAGCCCACCCAGATCAGACCGCTAATATATATATATATATATATATATGCATATATATAATTTTTAAGAAAAATTTCAACCGAAAAATAAAAGAAAACATGTTTAGAAAAATAAAAACCATAAAATACCGAATTTGAAGCTTGACTCTCAACTCCCATCAATTTACCGCCACGTCTCTAACCGTTATCGCCTACCTTTCTCACTTTCGTTCACTTACATTTGCGTGAAACTTGGTGAGACCGATTCCACGGATCCACTCGGGATTCGGACTGGACCGACGATTCGATTCTCGGGTGGATCTATGGAACCAACGAATGATTCCCGGTTTTAATTTCTCGGAAGCGGTCCTTAGTAGGCGGTTCCCTGTTCCATGTTGGGAATTGCTCGCCCAAATCATGCTCACCCCTAATTAGAGGTTTGATCTCTCTACTATTGTCTTTTCTAATAAGTGAAAAAGGTGGCGTGGGATGACCATTGTAGCTATCCCCTCAAGGCTATACTTTAAGGGTCTCGCTACTATTATTTAATGTCCAGTTTAAGTCAAAACTATTCAGTTCACAAGTAGATGTACGAATTGTCAACACAGCCCCACCGAGTGACGGAATTCAAGAAATTTCTCCTCATGAGGTACAACTGCCTAAGCCACAAGTTGAGCAAAGGTTTACTCATAACATGTCTTGAATTTATAACCTTATAAAGACAATATAACCGCTTTACCAATAAAATTATCAGACTTATCAAAAAAATTTATAATCTTCTCTATATGTAATATCTAATAATGAATTATTTAAGTCGTTGGTGAAAAATGACATCGATACAAACTGCGGTCCCATTTCCTCCCATTCCTATTGTGACTGGTACAGCTAGGAATAATGTTCATATTTCCAGAGTTGACCCTTGAAAGCAACATCTTGTTGCTTGCACATTACACACACTAATGGGTTCGTCTAAGATGATTGCCGCTAAGCCATTCATCTTGGATTTCCTTCAAGAATGGAGAGTTTGGACAACCTCGATCATTTATACCGCAAAATCAATTGCAATAAGTTTCGATAGATTGAACCTTATTGCAAATCTGCTTGGATATTGTTCTACTATTAACATTTTTCCTTTGAAATCTTTGGAAAATAATTGACACCGTGTTTTTTTTTACTTCTTATATAATAAAAATGAAATGTTTTACATGTTTAACCTTAATTCAATTAGAATTAGAAGTAGCTAGTACATATTAGTCGAACGAGACCAATTCAAATTTATATAAGAAGATTTAAACGGAGAGATCTATTCCAATGCTGCATAATTCAGTGGACCTAATGCAATAATTACGTTATATTTTTAGTAGTTCGTGGTCAACGTGATGTTTTTCCTGATGCACGAGGGCAGGATGGTCAACTTTTAAACGCAATTAGACCAAAAAAAAAATTTTAAACGCACGAGCAAAGGATTAACAATCTCGGCACGTGCTTCTCGTGCCCCCACCTCACACATACATTTTTCGGTTATTAAACATGAAAAAACTAACACACATACATTTTTTATCACCAGTATGACAAACAAAGCATATTATAGATTGACAGAGAATATTACAGTCTTTATAGAGTCATCAAACTAACAACAATTGGTACACACTCAATATTACAATAAACCTTACAACTTTAACTTTATTAAAGTAGTCACGTGAGCTCTGAAAGATTCTCTCACTTATTGATGGGTTCATAATTTGAGTTGATTTTAGAATATTCATCAGCTAAAATCTAGTTACCATGTCTTTAAGATGATATTTTCTGAAATCTCATGGGTCTTGAAAAAAATCCATTTGGTTTGGCTGATTTCACTTGTACTTATTTAATGCCTGATGGATGTCATTTCTGGTAACATGATATGCGTGGGAATAATCCCATAGCACATCAGACCTAATGTCAAAATTAGAGAAAAAGAAAGTCCCTCGAACTAAATTTAATGACTAATTTTATTTGGAATTGACGAGAACCTCTGCTTTCAAATATGACGGCAGCATTGCATCAGATCCTTTCCTTTCCTATGTGAACAAAATTCTCCAAAATGATTAAGGAGGATAGACTTCGCACAATTTACACGTGTGGGAAAAAGGTACAATATTTAAAGACTTAAATGGACAATTTTTTCAACTATAACCAAGAAATGGAAAATAATGGAGAAAATTTTCCAAACATGGTGATGATGATGGTGTTGATTTGGTCGTGACATCCAGTAGAGGGATGAGAAGGTTTTTCGACGGTTATGTTTGAATGTGAGGAGCGTTTAGAACTAAATGGTTTGTGGTTAAAAATTTAAATTATCAATTCGTTATGGTGATTCAAATCACAATATTACGATTATAAAAATGATTTAGTTCAAGTATGGTTTTCGATATAGACATGAATTGTGGAATTTAGTTACTCGAAGGGTTAATATCACGAAAAGCCCCAAATTGATACACCTATGATAAATTTACTCCAAACCAATTTTTTGGTAGCGAAAAATCCTAAACTAGTACACCTGTAATAATTTTACCTTGAACTAATTCTTTGACCACAAAAAATCCCAAATTGGTACACCTATGATAAATTTACCCTCTGTTGGTTTTTATTAAATTTTATTGTCAAATTACCGAGTTTGATGACACTGGTAGTTAACGGGTGTATTAGTTTGGGGTTTTACCTCTATGTTTGTCACAAGTTTATGAATTTTTTATTTTTCGTGATATTAATCCAATTTAACAGATGGTAAATTTGTAACAAGTGTACCAATTTGAAATTTTTGATGATTAAAAAATTAGTTCGGGGTAAATTTGTCATAGGTGTACTGGTTTCGGATTTTTGGTAGTCAAAAAATTAATTTTGGATAAATTTGTCACAAGTGTACCAGTTTTGAATTTTTTATGGTCAAAAAATTAGTTCAGGGTAAAATTGTTACAAGTGTACCAGTTTGAGGTTTTTCGTGGTATTAAGCCTTACTTGAATTTCACTAAACATAACCACCGGTCATTTTTTATGAATTGAGATCTTCTCCATTACTGGATAAAATAACACTTCTTTTTTACTCTTTTGAATTAATGACACGTTAAACCGTTCGAAATAGTTCTTGTTTTATTTTCTTTTTTCGCTCTTTTTCTTCTTTTATATTGCGCCTTTTCCTCTACCTAGTAATCATACGCTGAAAACCTATCTGTTGCCAAATCGCCTTGTCGTGATGCCTCTATGCCCATCGGCTGTTTTGAGCCACCACAGCCACCGAGCCGAAATTGATCTCACTCTACTTACGTGCTCGAGGGCCGCCACCTGAACGGGTTAACATACGTATTCCATCGCAAAAGTGACACGACAAGCTAGCAAAACTAAGGTATTGTCTAGTTGGGCTCAAATCCGACCTGCACTATTGCCAAATGAACACAAAAAGATTATTTTTATATCTGGAAAAAAAATATTAAATATAATTATTGCTGAATGTTTTACAATTTTTAAGATATAAGGCAATAGTTATCAAGTGGGTGTTGCATATCGAGTCAAATACTACATCTGCAATATGAACCCAAAAGTTAAAAGTAAAAATCATCTCAAAAGCGTATACACATCTTCTCGTGAAGAACGTGACGCGATACAGTATTATATGTAATCATTATACGCAAGAATACAAGAAAAAAGTCAAAAAATTATGCTAGAGAAGTCCAATGTATGACTGCGATCATCACCAAAGAATCTTACCTAAAATACGTGGAAAAATTGGTAAATGAACAAATAACTAAAATGAAAGAAATATAGTGCCATAAAAGAAAACCTAAATGAAGCATCCTAGAATTGTAGAAGATTGCAGCGGTGAATTGCTGAGCAAATCTCCTTTGGCAGTGAGCTTATATTACATTTACTCCCAGTGAAAGTATTTGAGTATAAACCACCTGCCAAAGGAGTAATTGCCCAGTAATTCACCACTTACATGCCATACACACTATTCATCATGCGCTATTAATAATATATTATTTCTAATTTTTTGGGCTTCAATGAACAGTGTTTGAGTTCAACATCTATTTATAGCCGCCCAAAAGGCTATAGACTTTGTCCATGCACACAGCATATTCTGAGGACATCCAAAATCCAGTAAAAAGAAAGCTGGTGGTCCAATGAGTTAGATATGCTGAATTTCATTCCATGTTCTTACCAGGATTTGGCAACGACAGGAGTCAACATATATTTACAAGTTTAGTAGTGGCACATTTCAATCTCATCTTTACATTGAGCATATTCCTAATGTCTTTTCTTAAAGGGACAATGAAACTAAAAGTCCCTAAACTTTAGCCTAATATATAATGTCATACTTAATTTTTTAATTCGTTTAGTGTGATTTTTGAACTATTCATAAATGTTCAATGTAGTTGTTCTGTTTGATCAAACAATAAGTCAAAGGTAATTTGATTATATGGACAATTTAATGCTGAGTTAGACTTTTGAATTGATGGTTCAATACGATATAAAAAAATTTGATAGGGGATGATATCTTGTTGGGTGTGACTGATCAAACAATAAAAAACAAGAGCCAAATGAATAAGTTCAGAGTCATCCCTGAATTTTTAATTTATTTAATATAATCTTTAAATTATTACTAAATATTCAATATAGTCCTTAGATTTCAATATCTTTCTTTTGTTAGTTTGAGTTGATAGAGTTAACTGACATGTCTTTCGGTCTATTAGGTATAAACGACAAAAGGAAAAGAAAAATTGTATAGAAAAGTAGATGGATAAGACAATGGAATCTGCGGTCACGTGTTCCCATGTCGTATTGACCCATCATTTCAAAATTCTAACTCATTATCAAATATTCCAAGTCATCAAATTACTTTTTTTTTTGGTGTAAAAAGTCAGTTAATTACATCTTACTTGTTGTTTGATTAAATAGAGCAACTGCAATAATAATTTAAGAATAGTTCAAGAATCACAATGAATGGATTAAAAGTTTATGTATGACATTATATATTAGGTCAAATTTAAGGACTCTTGGTATCATTTTTCCTTGTAGAAAAGATACTAGGAATATGATTGGAATAACGATGAGATCGAAATGTGCTAAAACTAAACTTGTCTGAATATTTCTCCACTCCAATTAGTTGGATAGAGGAATATATGTTGAATCCAGTTGTCGCCGAAACCTGGTACGAATATGGAATTAAGCTTTAGCATATCTAACTCATTTTCTTTCTTTGGTCGAGTAACTCATTGGACCACTAGCTTTTCTTTTTCATCATTTGGCACAAATTAAGGTGCTGAAAGAAAGATTTTATTTGATTTTGGATGTTCTCAGAATATGCTGTGTGCATGGAAAACGGCTATAACCTTTTGGGAGGCTATAAATAGATGTTGCACTCTTAAAACTGTTCATACGAGCCCAAAAAATCAGAAAATAATAGTTTTATTAATAGCACATGATTGATAGTGTGCATGGCATGTCAGTGGTGAATTGCTGGGCATTTACTCCTTTGGCAGGTGGTTTATACCCAAATATTTTCATCGGGAGTGATCACTGCCAATGGAGATTTGCTCGGCAATTCACCGTTGCAATCTTCAACAATTCTGGGATGCTTCATTTGGGTTTTCTTTTATGGCACTATATTTACTTTCTTTTAGTTATTTGTTCATTTACTAATTTTTCCACGTATTTTAGATAAGATTCTTTAGAAATGGTAGCGGTCATACAATGGACTTCTCTAGCATAGCTTCTTGACTTTTTCTTGTATTCTTTCTTATGATGATTATAGATAAGATTGCATTGACATATTTGTTGAAAATTTGGGATAAATTGATGGGTGAATGAATGAGAAATTGATGCTCAAAGAACACCCTTGAGTTGAAAGTGGGAAGTGAAAAGCACTAGTCCCACATTGGAAAAGAAGAAGGCTATTGAGTGCTTTATATATGGTTACACTTATTTGAAGTGGTAACTATTGTAGCATGAACTCTCTGCCTCGCGCGCAGGCGCAGGGGGGGTGCAAATCTGACGCCCGACGATCTGAACTTGGGCGCGAGCGCGCATCCTGCGGGACCGAAAATTGGGCCTCGCGACGAGCCTAATTTTGCTAGCCTTCTGATTTAATTTTTTCGACTCAATTAATGGTGCGTTAAACGGCAGCCGTTACGAAATTGATTTTGTAACGGTAGAATTAATCCCAGACGCGAATTAATTTTGTAACGGCAGATTTAATTGGCCGTTATTATTCCCAAACAGCTCTCCCCTCAGTTCTATTTTATCGAAATCATTCTTCATTCTTTCATCCCTCTCAGTTCTGCAGCTTCTGAAAAACGCTCTCTGCTTTTTCCTTCTGAAAAACGTTCGCTGCTTTCCTTCTGAAAAACGTTCTCTACATTTGCATTGTTTTCGATAGTGTTCGTTCCAAGTTTGTTCAAGTTCGCCGAAAGCTTGGAAGTGCCGCGATCTCTTCTTCGCTATTAGCCGTTGTATACTGGGAGACAGACGTTCGCAAAACCTCAATCGCGTACTGGAAGGGATGAATCTGTTTTAAGGAAACTGTGTAGAACACAGGCCTCGGTATTTGATTGTATCGATTCCAACTTTGTTATTGCGATTTCTTTTCTTTGTAATTTCCTATTGTTTGTGATATTTAAGCTAATACCATTTGAATTTCGTCAACAATATTCAGGTCGGGTTCTTCACGAGAAGAGATATGTATATGTTTTCGAGATGATTTTTACTTCTAATTTTCGGGTTCATATTGCAATTGTAGTATTTGACTCGTAATGCGACACTCACTTGATAATTATTGCCTTAGATCTACATTCAGCAAGAATTATATTTTGTATTTTTTCAGATATAAGAATAATCTTTTTGCGTTCATTTGACAATAGTGCAGGTGGGCTTTGAGCCCAACTCTATAGTACCTTAGTTTTGCTAGCATGTCATTTCACTGTTGCGATGAAATACGTATGCTATAACTCTTTCAGATGACAGCCCTCAGGCGTGTAAGCAGAGGGAGATCAGTGACAGCCCGATGGTTGTGGTGGCTAAAGATGGGCATAGAGGCACCGCCACAAGGCGATTTGGCAATAGATAGGTTTCCAGTGTATGATTACTAGGTAGAGGAAAAGGCATAATATAAAAGAAGAAAAATGAGTGAAAAAAGAAAATAAAACAAGAACTATTTCGAACGGTTTAACGTGTCATTAATTTAAAAGAGTAAAAAAAAGTGTTCTTTTATCCATTAATGGAGAATACCTAAATTTTCAGAAAATGGCCTGTGGTTATTTTTAGTGAAAACCATACTTGAACAAAAACATTTTTATTATAGTAACATTGTGATTCGAATCACCATAACGAATTTATAATTTAAATTTTTATCCACAAACCATTTAGTTCTAAATGCTCCTCACATTCAAACATAACCATCGAAAAACCTTCTCATCCCTCTACTGGATGTCACGACCAAATCATGAAATCAACACTATCATCATTACCATGTTTGGAAAATTTTCTCCATTATTTTTCATTTCTTGGTTATAGCTAGAAAACGTTTTCCACTTCATTTTTTTAAAAATATTGGACCTGTTCCCCACACGTGTAAATTGTGCGAAGTCTATTCTTTTTTTTTTTTTTTGGTCGGAGCGAAGGCTATTCTCCTTAAACATTTTGTAGACCTTTTGTTCACATACGAAAGGAAAAATCCGATGCAATGCTGTCGTCATGTTTGAAAGTAGAGAGGTTCTCGTCAATGCCAAATCAAATTGGTCATCGCATTCCCACTGTAAATTTAGTTCAAGTGACTTTCTTTGTCTCTAACTTTGACATTAGGTATGAAATGCCAAGCAATTATTCCCACGCAAATCATGTCATCAGAATCCATCAGACATTAAATAAGTACAAGCGAAATCAACCATAACAAATGGATGTTTTCAAGACCCATGACATTTCGGAGAATGTTATCTTGAAGACGTGTGATGACTAGATTTTAGCTGATGAAGATCCTAATCTCAACCCATATTATGAACCTATCAATAAGTGAAAGAATCTTTCAGAACTCACATGACTGCTTTAATAAAGTTAAAGTTGTAAGGTTTGTTATATTACTAAGTATGTACCAGTTTTTGTCAGTTTGATAACTCTGTAATATTCCCTGCCAGTCTACAATTATTCTTTCTAAAATGGGTTCTATTTTTGTAAACTCTTAAGGTTAAAAAAGTCTTTAAATATGAATTTGAAAATGTCTACTTGTGTAGAAATAGACCCACGTAAGACCCAGTTTTTCTTGTGACACAATCCGTTTACGCAAATCCAAACCTGCTAAATTACGTGTTGAGTCATGCAAACGGGCTATGTCAATAATTGCTTAGTTCCAATCTAATCACGAAATTTAAGCTAGGTTAGTGTTGCAACCAAAAGCTCAAGCTCAAACTCCTGAGGATATGCAAGATCATGCAAACAGGTTGAGTCGATAATTGGTTGATTTTTTCCTTTATTTGCCGACATAGTTGTAAGACATGTCTGAAACTAGTCATCCGCGGGGAAGTTGAAAGTCGCACTTGAAGCCCGCGGTGCACGTGAGGTGGGGGCACCAGAGGCACGTGCCGAATTTGTTAATCCTTTGCTCGTGCATAAGGAAAAACATCACGTTGACAACGAACTACTAAAAAACGAAAATTGTCTTCTTTAACCTTAATTTATGAAAACACGCAACTATTGCTTGGCCTCCCACGAAAAAAAAAAATTAGAAAAACGTAATCATTGCATTATGTCCACTGAATTATGCAGCTTTGGCATAGATCTCTCCTTTCAGATTTTCCTATATAAGTTTGAATCGGTCTCGTTCGACTAATATGTACTAGCTACTTCTTTTTCTAATTGAATTAAGGTTAAACGTGTAAAACATTTCATTTTCTTTTATTTAGGAAGTAAAAATAAACCATGGTGTCCACTATTTTCTGGAGATTTCAAAGGAAAAACGATGTTAAAAGTAAAAAAATATCCAAGCAGATTTGAAATACGGTTCGATCTTTGCAATTGATTTTGCGGTCTAAAGGATCGATGTTGTCTAAACTCTCCATTCTTGAAGCAAAATCCAAAATTAATGGCTTAGTGGCAATCATCTTAGACGAACCCATTAGTGTGTGTAATGTACAAGCAACAAGATGTTGCTTTTAAGGGTTAACTCTAGAAATATGGACATTATTCCTAGTTGTACTCGTCACCATCCTATGGGAAGAAATAGGACCTGTAGTTCATATCGACGTCATTTTTCACCGACAACTTAAATAATTCATTATCAGGTATTGCATATACAGAGGATTATATTTTTTTTGATAAATCAAATAATTTTATTGGTAAAGGGGTCACACTGTCTTTATGAGGTCATATATTCGAGACATGTTATGAGTAAACCTCTGATTAATTTATGCCTTAGGCATTAATACCTCATGTGGAGAAATTTCCTGAATTTTGTCACCCGGAGGGGTTGTGTTGACAATTCGCATATCTACTTATGGATCGAGTAGTTATGGCTCAAATTGGACGTTAAATAGTAATAGTGAGAACCTTAGAGTTTCGTCTCAAGAGAGGATAGCTACAATAGTCGTCCCTCCCCACCATTTTACTTATTAGGAAAAAAAAAAAACAACGGTAGAGAGGGCAAACCTCTACCACAGGCTCAACTGTCCAGGCATCCAATCCCCAATACAACAAAATTGGGGAAAAACCAATTAGGACAAATGGTATCACATAGTACAACCTGCACAAAGACTAGATTCACAGACCTAGCACGGGGAAATGCCAAGTTAAAACGCTAAACATAGTAGCAACCTTTGATTGGTACCCCAATGTAGTATCATACACGATCCTACTACCATAAAATATATGATTATATTCAGCTAAGTATACTTGTTGTTGCCTACTATGTGTGGTTAGTGTAATTGATTTGTCGATGTTTTTCTGCACAATCAAAATCCTTTAACTAGATTTGTCTGACACTAACTTTGCTAGGGTGGCTATATTTGCACCATGATATTGATGTGTTTGTGTGTGAGAGAGAGAGAGAGTGTGTGGTTGTCAACCCCCACCCATCTTAGACGAGGAACACGCCCAAATCAATATCAGAAAAATTGGCATAACTACCGAAAGGCAGGTGGGAAGGCTCAGTTTTTATATTTCAAGTAACTTTAAGGACTTAATTGGACAAATTAAATAAGTTAGGAGACTTGATTACATATGAAATGAACTCGAGAAGCACTTGCCGACATCAAAGCAAATTCAGATATAAAAACTTTGACTTTACCTACTCATTAATTGATAAATAATTTTCATCTGCGTTAGGTACTAGAGCAATATAATATTTGATTACCTCAAAGTATCTGTTCTTAGACTGTTATTGGTTCATTTTCTCTGACTTAGAGCCGCGTCAGATCACTCTTTCACATCCCCATCCCTCGCATTTTCTTGGAAAACCTACCCTATCGCGAAACGTAATCAAGGCTAAAAGGAAATTGAAACAAATAGAGAAAGACCCAAGACCAAATCAAGTAATAAATAAACTAAAACATTGAGTTTGAGTCCTTCCCGTCCATAACAGGAAAACCCAAGGGCAATCTCGGTAATTAAGAGTATAAATACGAAGCCACACGAGCCCTCATTGAATCTCCATAATCACACAATTTCCTCTGGCCCCCGTATATGGAAGAAGCAGAAGCAGTCATGAAGATCATAGATAGATGTTGGTTCGAGCTCAAGATCTTCACGAAACTACCAGCCACATCGCCAACTTCAACCTCCGGATCCGATCCGGGTCAAGAAAGCATAGAAATACCCGAGAACGAAAGCCCGTGTCTTCATATTTCTCAGACTCCGTCGATTCTTGCGAGGTCCATGAGCGATCAAACGAGCATCATCCCCGCAAGCTTCCAATCAAGTTCTCTCTCTCCAGACTCAGTCCTTCGCACGACGCCCATTCACGGCATGACGCCCATTCACGGCATGATCAATGAAGAAGAGGTAATCGCAGAAGAAGAAGAAGGTTTCAATTCGAACAACTGGAGAAGCTCGGAGTTCTCGCGCAGAAAGAAGGGCCAAATGGGAGGAAGAGCGAAGAGAAGGGCCTCGAGCAAGAGCTTGTCGCAGCTCGAGTTTGAGGAACTAAAAGGGTTCATGGATCTGGGGTTCGTCTTCTCGGAGGAAGACAAAGTCAACTCGAGCTTGGTCTGCATCATTCCAGGGCTACAGAGACTGGGCAAGAAAATTAAAGACAGCAAAGAAGACGACGAAGATGCCAACCGTCATCAGGAAGATGGTGACGAGAAAGAGAGTGTTGGTGAGTCTGCCGTTGTTGCGAGGCCTTATCTCTCGGAGGCGTGGGAATGGTGGGAGGAGAAGGGGAAGGAGGATCCATTGATGAACTGGAAGGTTCCTGCTCTTGGGAACGATACCGACATGAGAGAGAGTCTCAAAAGGTGGGCTCACACCGTTGCTTCAACTGTCGTTAGATGATGGTTGTTTCTGTCGTTGTTGTTATTGGTTCAATTTGGAAATCTTGATAGCTCTTTTATCTTCCCTCCGTTCTTCTTGTAAAAAGATTTCTTGATATAGTTGTCAATCAAATTGGAAATTTTTATCTTGGTAACTCGTGATTTTGCTTTGTTTAAGGAAAGCAGATTTGATGTTCCTTTGGCAGTGCGTTACTGGAGGAAGATTGACCTACTAATTTGTTAATTTTTATTAATTACCTTCTTGAAATGTACTTTGAGGAAGATCAATAGTACGAGACAATTGAGAACCTTTTTCTAAAGTGTAGTGTCATTTTTGTCGGATATTTCGTTGACCTTAGGATATTTTTTATTATTATTTCTTTTGTAGCTTTTTTTTTATATTTCAATAGAGAAAGGGCTTTTAAATTGCTAGGGATATGTAAAACAGCCATTTTCTAATCTCAAGAATACCGTAGGGAGTATGGACAGATATCAATTGTACACATGGTCAAATTTTAACAATGCATGTGACAATAATATAAATTTTTTTTCATTCTTGACTTTTTTTTCTTTTTTCGTTAGTTGTGCATGAAATGAATGCTATAGTATCTGCTACATATGTAAAACAAGCTCATAAAATGAATCGAATTTTAACAATATATATGTGTATTTATACATGACAATGAATGTTTTCTTTTTCAATATTATGATGATGTATTCACTGCCGATGGTGATGGTACGAACTCTGCGCAGCTTCTCAAAAAAGTTCATTCAACAAGTTGCAGCACATTCTCTTGTCACCGGACACACCAGTTAGAATGAAAAAATCTAATTCGGGTTCCACCAAAGATGATATATCGTCCAGTCTGAACATGGAATGATGGTATCAATGCTAGAGAAACCGACGCGGACTAGTACCAACTCTTTCACACTTGTTGAATCTAATATAATGTTCTTCATGCCCCAGCACTCAAGGCACTCTAGCGCGGGACTTCCCCTGAAAATTCCCTCGAGGATATCATCACCCAACTCTGCATATTAGATGAGCAACATCTTAAGACAAGGCCACCTAATAGTCCTACCCGACGAGAAACAGCAGAAACCGACTTCCAGGCACACCAACTAATTCAAGCAATACAAGAACGATGGCAGTATATACAACAATTGCAGCTCGGACGTCAGCCACAGGCGAAGTTTCTCCACGCAGTGCCCTGCTGTGAAGCAGAGCCATAGGTGGAGCTCGGGGCGGTCGACCTCATCGTACTTGAAGAAGTTGACGTGGAACCTCTTCATCTTAAGCGAGGTGCACTGGATTAGGACACTGTCGACAAGGGATGGGAAGCCGAAGGAGTAGGTGTCGTGATTGTGAGGCCGGACTCCATTGAAGACGAGATGGGTGGCAGTGGTCCAAGTTGACCGCCAGCACTTGGAGAGGACGCTGGTCTTGACGAGGTCTTCGAGTGGCAAAAAATGAGAAGATCTGGTGAATCACGGCGTCTGGCAAGACGCTAATGAGATCATTAGGGCTTCTGTTTCGTTCCCAAGGAGGAGGAGGGTGCTTTCGTTTGGTGCCATTCAGTCGGTCGTTGAAGGTCTCCGTCATGGATTTGAAATTATAGGGTTTTTCGCGATTTTCTCTCGAGTTTTCAAAGGATTTTAATCTCTCTTTTTTTTTCACCTTTTTACATGGTGAACGTGATCGACTGACGAGTCTTGAGCAAGATGAAGTGGAAGAAAACTTTGAAGTAATTTGACTCTTTTAATTGGTATTTTTTTCCTTTTTTCTTCTTCCATTTTCATCGAAATCATGACCAAGCAAGTGGTCAAAGGTCAATTAGTTCTCTTTGTGCAATCAAGTCATTTCCCCGTCACATATTGTGAAGATACTCCAATAAAGTTGCTAATAATATTTTATGAATACAAGAAGCAACATTCTTTGAACACAAGATCAGAGTCCCTCTATGTCTTTACCCCTGCAAAAAGGATGAGTTCTCTCTCATTGAGCGTTTAGAGGTAATTATAAGTAAATTATACTGAGGGTAAATGAATTTAGATATTTATACGGTACAAAATCACATATTTGCAAATTTTTTTTTTTTGCATTCAGAAGTAGTTTGCTTTCACTCCCAATCCTGTTACTTCATCTACTATCAGTGGCCTTCCGTGAAAAGTTTTTCCGAAAGCTGCACTAAAGCCAAATAAAAGATTGAAATATTCGAAGATATATTTACTTTTTAAAAAAATTTAGAGCATATAGCGTCAATGTAAATAAGACTTTACACATTATTAATCTTTGATTTGAGAATTTAAACATCTCACTCTCTCACTAAACAGTAAATAAGGGTGAACAAGATCGCCTGAGGGAATTTTTTTCATTTTAGCAGTGTGCATGCTATGATTACTCTATTCTTTCTTGATTCTTCTATAAATTCCACTGCTCAAAATGAAATATAAGTATATTTTAACCTAGTTGAAAGTATGCTGAAGCTCCTCCAACGCAAATGAATACGTGAAATGTATATCTATCACATAAACATAGAATGAAGTGACGAGGCATGTAATATCAGATAGCCACCATATATACCTCGTGCAACACATACGTCTGAAACTTGCCATGTGGAAACGATGAATGGCTTGTCGATGCCTTTGCTGAGCTCTGAGTAAGTATGTATACTCAGTGCAAGTGAATGGCAGGGCAATTCTCCTTTGGCGGAAGCAAGAAAAACCTTGACATTTGCATGCATGCCAATGCAGTTCTCTTCTGCCAAGGGAGAATTACGCTGTTATTCACCATCACATTCCGCACCACTCCTTTGTGTGGCCATGCCCGAGTCTTCACGTTGATGATCAAGCTCGTATTTATTTCACCAAAATCGGCACAATGCCAGGTATATTCCAGAGGAAGAGATGGTATATGCCAGAGCACAATTCTTGCCTAGGGTTCTTCCTTGTGGTAAAGAACGCATGGTCCCGATTCTTCACCTTTATATTCTTCCACCGAAAAGTTCCAATCACTACTTCAGCCTCTTGCTTCCAAGAGCTTGCGCTTCATTAAATGTCATGATTTGAGGTCAGCAGCTAAACTGTGTAATGAGGTGTATATATATGTTATGTATGGCATTTTCTCATTACCAAATGTTGAATGTAGCCCCCATACTATATTAAGAAGTTCAATGCTGTTTTTTTTGTTAGTTCTAGTTGATAGAATTAACCAACGTGTCCTTCAATCTATTAATTTTTAACGATAACCAGAAAAAAAAAATCTTACATAAAAGTAGATGGATAAGAAAATGGAATCTGCGATCACATGTTCTTTTGTCGTATTGACCCATTATTTCAAAATTCAAACTCGGCATCAAATATGCCATGTCATCTAATTGCATTTGATTTGTTGTTTGTTAACATATTATTACTACATTAAAGATTTAGAAATAGTTAAAAAATCACACTAAATGAATTAAAAGTTTGAGTATGACATTACATATTAAGTCAAAGTTTAGGGCTCTTAGTGTCGTTTTCCCTTCAAGAAAAGACACTAGGAATATGCTCGGAACAATGACAAGATCGAAATGTGCTAAAACTAAACCAATCCTGAAATTTCTCCACTCCAATTAGTTGGATAGAGGAATATATGTGACTCTAGTCGTCTCCAAAACCTAGTACGGATGTGGAATTAGGCTTTAGCATATCTAACTCATTGTACCACTAGCTTTTCTTTTTTATTATTTGGCTCAAATTAAAGTGCCGAAAACAAGATTTTATTTCGTTGTTGGATGTTCTGAGAATATGCTGTGTGCATGGAAAGTGTCTCTAACCTTTTGGGAGGCTATAAATAAATGTTGCTCTCTAAGACTGTTCATCCAAGCCCAAAAAATCAGAAAATAATAGTTTTATTAATAGCACATGATTGATAGTGTGCTTGGCATGTAAGTGGTGAATTACTGGGCATTTACTCCTTTGGCAGGTGGCTTGTATTCAAATATTTTCACTGGGAGTGAATGTAATATAAGCTCACTGCCAAAGGAGATTTGCCCGGCAATTCACCGTTGCAATCTTCATCAACTCTGGGGTACTCCATTTGGGCAATCTTTATTTTAGAGTTGTTGCAATCTTTATGATAGCAGCCGTTCTTTGGAATTTTCTGGCGTATATTCTCGAGTTTTTCTTATCTTCTTGCATATAATTATCATAGATGTTACTGTATCCACAAATTCACATAGGGTACTTCCCCAGAATAGAGATGTATACATGCTTGAGATAATTTTTACTATATTCCCCATATTCTTTCGGATATTAAAATAATCTCTCTCTTTTTCATTTGCCAATGGTGCAGGTGCGCTTTGAGCCCATCTAGACAATGCCTTAGTTTTCGCTAACTGGTCACGTCACTTTTGAGATGAAGTCTGCATGCTTATCCTTTCGGGTAGTCTTTACATTTAATTTGATGAATGAGAAATTTAACTTCTCTGATAGATGAGATGACGGACCTACCTCACCACCTCCTATTTGGGTGTTGTCCATGACTAACGACCACACATCGAAAGTTGCGGCCCTCTGACATATATGCATAGAGAGATCGGTGATGGACCAGTGATCGTGATGGCTAAAGACGGAGGATGTGCACGGAAGCACCGTGACAAGGCATTCGGCAATGGATAGGTCTCCAGTTAGTAGATAGAGGAGAAGGGGGATTATAGAAGAAGAAAAAAAGAGTGTAAAAGGGAAAATAGGAAAAAAAAAACGATTATTTCAGATGGATTAATGCATCATTTAGTTAAAAGGAGTAAAAGGAAGATGTTAATTTATGCCCTATTGGAAAATATAGTAATTCCTAAAAAATGGTCGGAGGTTATTTAAGGTGCAATTCAAGTAACTAAAGTCCATAATTTATGTCTATATTGATAACTATATTCGGATTAAAACATTTTTATTGTCGTAATAATGAATTTGTTATATCAATTTTTAACCACAAGCCCCTTAATTCTGACCGCTCCTCACATTCAAACATAACCATCGCAAATCAATCTCATCATTACCACGTTTGGAAAATTTTCTCCATTGTTTTCCATTTCTTGATTATAGTTAGAAAAGCCGTTCATTTAATTTTTATTAAATATTTTACCTTTGCCCCCGCACATGCAGAGTGTGCGCCGTCTATTCCCCTTAATTATTTCGGAGACCTTTGTTCACATAGGAATGGCAAAATCTGATACAATGCTGCCGTCATATTTGAAAGTAGAGGTCCTCGTCATGCCAATAATTGTTACCAGACCAAATCAAATTTCTCTTCTCATTCACACTGCAAATTTAGTTCGTGGGACTTTCTTTATCTCTTAACTTTAACGTTAGGTATGAATTCTAGGTGCGAAATGGCATTGGATTACTCGCACGCATGTCATGTCACCATACATGATACCCATTGGGAATTAAATAAGTACAAACGAAATCAGCTAGAATTGATGGATTCTTTAAGATCCATGAGATTTCGGAATATCTTATCTTGAACACACACGATAATCAGATTTTAGCTGTGGTAAAGATGTTAATCTCAACCTACATCATAAAACCATCAATAAATGAGGTCATAGTTCACGTGAATATTTTAATGAAGTTAAAGTTGTAAGATTTTTTTGTTGTGTGATTGAGTTTATACCGGTTTTTGTCAATTTGATAACTCTACAATATTCCCTGCTAGTCTATAATATGCTTTGTTGGTTGTACCGTTGAAGAAAAATGCACGTGTCTTTTTTTTTTTTTTTTATGTTTGATGACTTTATTTTGATCATTTATTCTTTTAAAATGGGTTCTATTTTTATAAACTTTAGGTTAAAAAAGTCTTTATATATGAATATTAAACAAGTTTAATTGTGTAGAAATAAACCCATGTAAGATGTGATTTTTCTTATGACACAATCATTTTTGGTAAATTTAAACGGTTAAATTATATATCGTATCATACGAAAAGATCAAGTTGAGAATTGCTGATTTACCTTCTACTGCGAATTTAACAGGGTTACTGTTGCAACCAAAAAGTCAAACACAAAGTCGTGAGAATATATTAGATCATAGTTATTAACTTATTAATACCATCAATTTACCTTGTTTTTTTTTGGTTTTGCCGACAAAGTTCAAGACGTGTCTAAAACTAATCATCGGCGGTGCCAGTGGCGCGTGGGCACGAGAAGCACGTGCGAAATTGTTAATCTCTTGCTCACGTGCTTAAAAGTTTACCATTAGTAAAAAATGGAGTTTCTCAAATAGCACAAAGAGTATTAAATACAAAAAACAAAATAGCATCAGAATATTCTCGAAAGACGCTTTTTGGTCATTTACCATCCTGCCCTCGAGCATCAGGCAAAACATCATGTTGACCACGACCTACGAAAAAACGAAGAATGTCTTCTTTAACCTTAATTTATCAAAACACGCAACCATTGCTGGCCTCCAAAAAATAAAAAATGTAGTAGACGTGATTATTGCATTAGGTCCACTAAATTATGCAGCGTTGGCATAGATCTCTCCTTTTAATCTAATTGAATTAAGATTAAAAAAAGTAAACCACAGTGTCAATTGTTTCCTAGAAATTTCCAAAGCAAAATGTTCAAAGTAGGCCGATATTCAAACAGAGTATATATGAATGAATAGAATAGATGAAAGGTAAAGAAAATTTTGTATCAATATATACTTGGTGGGTATGAACATGATGTTGTGGTCTCAATGATCAATGTTGTCCAAATCCTTCACTCTTGAAGCAATCCAAAAATGAATTATGCTTAGAGGAACCCATTTGTGTGTGTGGTGTACAAGCAACAAGATGTTGCTTTAAAGGGTCAATCTTGAGAAGTTGGCTGGTGCTTTCATCTTAGCCTAGAGATGTACTGGTTACTATGGAAATGGGACTCGCAATTCGTGTTGACATCTTTTGCCATTAGTCATTATTAGGTACTATATATGCAGGATTATATTTTTTTTCTCTGATACTTTTATTGGAAAGTAGCCGCCACTATTTTCTATAAGGTTATAAATTCAGGGCATATAATGAGTGGAGCTCCTGCCAACCTATGCCTGGAGCATTTATACTTCTGTGGATGAACTTTTTGACTTTTAACATGTCGATCAGGTTACGGTAATCGCTTATACACCTACTAATGAATTAAGTAGTTCTGGCTCGAACGGAATATTCCGTAATGGGAGTAAGATATTTACAGAAAGGTCACAGCATTGGTCATGCATTCCCAACTTTTATACTTTGCCAAGTTAAGACACATGGTATTACATAGTGCAACCTGCACTAAGACCAGATTCTCAGACCTGGTAGGGAAAAATACCAGCTTGAATCCCGAATTACTTTGGCAACCTTTGAGTGGTACTCCAATGTAGTATCATACATAATCCTACTGTTATAGACATTACTATTATCAGTTAAGTATATTATTTGTTCCCTTATTTTCGTAGTTAATGAAACTAATTTGTCGATACTCTTCCGTGCAATCAAATTCATTAACTAGTGATGTAAATTTTGCTAAAGCGACGGGACTGGCTACATGATATTGATGTGGCAATCAGAGATTGCCTTACCTCATTGACATTGGAGAAAAATTGATAAAACTATCAATGATTAACTTTTCTCTATATTGATTATTTGGCATGTCATGTCAACATTGATGAAACTATCAATGACAGAAGAAAAAAACTCAGTCATACTACATTTCAAGTAAATCAAAGGATACAGGATTTTGTTACATATGCAATGAATTTGAGATGCACTTGCCAAAATCTAAGCAAGTTCGGCTATGAAAAGTGGACTTAACCCTACTTATTACTATATAAATTGAAACAAATGGAGAACCTCAAGCGAATTGGTTCATTTTCCCTGACTAAAAGCCACGTCAGATGATTATCTCACATGCCCTTCCCTCGTATTTTCTAGGAAAACCTAACTTCTCCCATACGATGTAATCAAAGCTGAAAACCAATGAAATTGAATCAAGTGATAATAAACGAACGTGTGAACACTGAGTTTGAGTCCTTCCCGTAAATAATAGGCAAACCCAAGGGCAATCTCGGTAATTAAGAATGTATAAATACGAAGTCGCTCGTGCCCTCGTTAAATCTCATTAATCATACAATTTCCTCTGGTAATGGAAGAAGCCGAAGCAGTCGTGAAGATCATCGATAGATGCTGGTTCGAGCTCCAGATCTTCGACAAATGACCAGACACATTGCCTTCTTCAACCTCCGGATCCAATCCGGGTCAAGAAAGCATAGAAATACCAGAAAACGAAAACCCGTGTATTCATATATCACAGACTCCGTCGATTCTTGTGAGGTCCATGAGCTATCAAACGAGCATCAACCCAGCAGGCTTCCAACCAAGCTCTCTCTCTCCAGACTCAGTCCTTCTCAACACGCCTATTCACATCATGATCTATGAAGAAGAGGTAATCACAGAGGAGGAAGAAGAAGAAGAAGAAGAAGAAGAAGAGGGTTTCAAATGGAACAACCCGAGAAGTCCAGTATTCTCGCGCAGCAAAAGCCTCCAAATGGGAGGAAGAGCGAAGAGGAGGGCCTTGGGCAAGAGTTTGTCGCAGCTCGAGTTCGTGGAGCTAAAAGGGTTCGTGGATCTAGGGTTCGTCTTCTCGAAAGAAGACAGAGTCGACTCGAGCCTGGTTTCCATCATTCCTGGGCTACAGAGACTGGGCAAGAAAATTAAAGACGGTGAAGAAAACGATGAAGATGCCGATCATCATCAAGAAGATAGTGATGAGAAAGCGAGTGTTGGTGAGTCTGCAGTTGTTGCACGGCCATATCTCTCGGAGGTGTGGGAATGGTGGGAGGAGAAGAGGAAGGACGATCCACTGATGAACTGGAAGGTTCCTGCTCTTGGGAACGAGACCGACGTGAGAGAGTCTCAAATGGTGGGCTCACACCGTTGCTTCAACTGTTGTTAGATGACGGTTGTTTTCTGATGTTGTTTTTATTGGTTCAATGTTGGAAATCTTGATAACGTAAGAGTTTTTCTGATGTGAGTTACATTAATTGATATTGTAATTTACCATTTTACGGGATTTGTCTGATAAGGTTAGATATAAAGTTTCTTAAATAGTCTACTATGGGACTGGTTAGTGTGAGCCCGAATAAGGCCCGGCCCCTAATAAAAGGGCCTGACTTAAAACTCTATAAATAATACTCAAGTCCATTCTCTAACCTTAACACACACATATCTCATAGAAGGAGCAAACGCTATCTGTGAGAGGTAATCCCGTTGAGCTAGTGATACAGAAGGTAATAGAGGAAAAGACTTGTGCTGATGATTGTCACTATTCTGTATCAAGAACGATGGATTCCAAATCGAGTGCGCAAATTCCTTTTACTCTATTACTATATTCTAGATTCTAACTATGGAGATCTTAGGTGCGGCAACATGTGGTATCAAAGCTGCCATAGCCTAGAACTCATACGTTTAGATGTTGCCTTTTTTGTGTTTATTGTTCGTAAAAAATTGATTTTGATTGCATATTTCGAATGTGCTCGACAAGACAAAAATTTTGATAGGCGGCACGCCACCGGGGGACGCCGCATGAGCACCCACACGCCGCTGGGTGTGGCGTGCGTCGCCACACGCCATCATACGTGCCCCACTCGTTAGGGCTGACATTAGCCACCCTGACACGGTCAACTCGATCCAAATCCGAGGATTGACTCGACTTGACCCGTGACTTTCGTTGACCGGGTGACCCGACCTATTGACTTTTTGTTGACCAGGTGACCCGACCTAGTTGACCAAACCGGTTGACCGATCGGATCGACGATTTAGACTGGTTTGACCGGTAGAGCGTAAGTGCGCGTACGTCGTCTGATTGGGACGTTCTTAGTACCACCACATTCATATTGAGATGATTTACACTGCGGTGTATTTATTTTATAAGTTTGAGCCTTTTAAAGATGTGAAAATACGTATGTAACCCTATATATGTGCATTTTTAGGGTATTTTTGCGTATTTTCTTGTATTTCTTTATGGTTTCGGAAATACAGAGATTTATAAACCAAAGGAATCCAAATAAGGATGAATCAAACCTCACTATGGGAAACAACATTAAAGTTGACGTTGAGTTTATGGGAGATATCATTTTAATGCTAGATTCTAGGTTTTAATATGATGTTAAGAAACAAATTTTATATACTTTTCTTTAGACAAAACTTAGTTTTGGTATCAAGTTTGGACATGTGTGACTACTCTTTTGATATAAAAAAAAACTATACTATTTCCACGTTCTTTAATTCAAATAAGGTTGGGCACTGCAATATGTTCAATAGATTTTACAAATTGTGTTTAACTCCTAATACTATACATGTCACTTGTACGGTTGAAAGATTGTTTCCAAAAGACTTCTATCTGAGTAATAGTCTTCTGTGTCATGGCATAAACAATTTGGTTATATCTCTAGGAAAATAATGAAAAGGCTAATAAAAGTCGACACTCTGCCTGCTTTTAAAAGTCATCTAAAGACTTATGTAGACTGTTGTATAAGTAAGATGACTAAGATAAAGAAGAAAATTGCAAACCATAATTTTGACCTATCGGAGGTCATTCACAATTATATTATGGCAATCTTGTGTAAAAATTTTTATTTCATCATATTTATTGGCTGAACAACTTAAAGGGCCATTTGCTAAATACTTGGAGAATTCTAGGATAGTAACTTAATTTACTATGCCTGGGAGTCTTAAATAAAATGTTGTGATCGAAAGGCATAATCGCATCTTTATGGATATGATGATGAGTATGATTAATAGGACCAATTTACCTAATTTTTTATGGGGTGAAGCTTTGAATAAAGCTCTCCATATACCAAAGTTGTTTCATTGACTCATTTTGAGTTATGAACTAGACATAAATCAAGTGTGAACCATCTTAAGGTCTGAGGCTGTCCTATAGAAATATGGTTATATAATCCAACATTAATAAGTTGGACTCCAGAACCACTTAGTATTACTTCATGATGATGTATGTTCTTTTTTCCAATATTAATATATTCGCCATCAATCTAATCATAAAAAGATGCCACATATGCAAATATTAGCTTGTATAAAATGGAGTAGTATAGTAGAGATTTAGTGAACGAATGAATTTGAATCGTTTCCTTAATGCAAATTTATATAGTGTCAGATCACTTAATAGATACAAGTTGTTTTGGCCAAATTAAAACTTTATTTTTCTTTATCCTTGGACCTTCTTTTTTACTAACTAATTGCTTAGTTATTTAGTAAGATATAGAGATAAACGTATAGTTGTGAAAGAAATTTTTAAAAAATGGGGAAATTTGAAAAGTAATTAAATGCATGAATGGATGGGATGGGATGGGAGTACATAATATTTTTTGGGTTAATATCACGAAAAACCTTAAACTGGTACACTTATGACAGATTTACCCAAAACTATTTTTTTGACCATAAAAAACCCTAAACTAGCACATCTATGACAATTTTACCTCGAACTATTTTTTTAACCACCAAAAACCCCAAACTGATACACTTGTAACAATTTTACCCCGAACTAATTTTTTAATATTATTTTTTCGAATTTTTTTAGTTTTTCTTATCTTTTCTTTTTTTTTTCCTTCATCTTCAACCTCTAGCTGATCGCCGAACCGACGACCAGCTAGAGGCGGGGACTGGCAAGGTCGGCCTAGTTGGCCGATAGCGAGGCCGACCTCGCCGTTGCTAGGCAAGGCCGACCTTGCCAACAATTGGTAAGGTCAGCCTTGCCCCACCCCTGGCGAGGGGTTGTGCTTGCCGTTGCTGGCAGGGTCAACCTCGCCTAGAAGCGGCAAGGTTGAACCTCGCCGTTGCTGGCAAGGACGACCCCTCGCTAGTTGCTAGCGAGGGGTCGTCCTCGCCGTCGCTGGTGAGGTTCGACCTCGCCACTTCTGGGTGAGGCTAGCCTTGCCACGCCAATTGCTGGCGAGGCCAAGCCTCGCCAGCGACTGTGAGGACGACCCCCCTCGCCGGCAACTAGTGAGGTCGAACCACACTTAGGGTGAGGCAAGGCCGACCTCGCTAGTTGTTGACGAGGTCGGCGTCGCTAGAGGATGGTGTGGTTGACCTCGCCGGCCCCCGCCTCTAACCGGTCATCAAACCGGCAATCGGTCAAGGGTTAAAGATGAAGGAAAAAAAAAGAAAAGGAAAGGAAAAAGAAAAGAAAAGAAAAACTAAAAAAAAATTGAAAAAATAAAAAAATAATATTAAAAAATTAGTTCGGGGTAAAATTGTCACATGTGTAGCAAATTGAGATTTTTGGTGATCAAAAAAATAGTTCGGAATAAAATTGTCACAGATATACCAGTTTAGGGTTTTTTGTAATAAAAAAAATAATTTTTGGTAAATCTATCACAAGTATACCAGTTTGGAGTTTTTCATGTTATTAACCCTTTTTTTTTTTCAAAAGAGGGACAGCACAAGTTTCGGCAGATTCCATGAAATGGAAGACCCGGAGCATAATCTGATGGCCAAATTGACATCCCTTTCAATCTTTCATGCCTTTATCAAAACGTGCCGGGTGGTCGCCAAAAGGTGCTTAGATTCGCTTTCAACAGCTAGAAAGAAGCAACTTGTTTATGGGGAAACTCGTAAGAATGACAAAATCTATCTCGGCTTTCACCAAAGAAGATATATCGACAAGTCTGAACAAGGCATGCTGATATCAATTCCCTGATAACCCTGCTACGACAGCAAATGCGAGGCCCAAGTTTTCGCTGTGTTAGATGCCGACGAGAACCAACTCTTTCACACTTGTTTAATCTTTATAATGTTCTTCATGCCCCAGCACTGGCGCAGCTTAAGGCACTCTAGCGCAGGACTTTCATTGAAAATTCCCTCGAGGATATCATCACTTTAACTCCGAATATTCGATTGATAAGACCTTAAGACAAGGCCACCTTATAGTCCTATCTAAAGGTGACCAGTTTCAGGTTCCGTACAGGTTCCACCTAACACTTGAAATCTATTCGTTAAGATAGATTTCTCATATTTTGAAACCTGAAAACTACTATGTATACTTTGGAACATATAACCTATCCTGTCATAGGTTATAAGGTCTACCTAGGTTCAATATATATTATTAATTGAATGATTACAGTGAATCATCATCTTTAATTATCACAATTTACTACTACAATCCAATTATCATAATTTATATTTAGACACATTAAAAATATGAAATATTTACAAAGTAAAAGTCTCATTCATAATTTGGATGATCAGATTAGTGGTTCTAGATTATATAATCATTATTTGACACCATAGAATACCGCAGGATCACATGAAGACAAAGACCAAGAAAAACAAGAAATTGTTCTAGGTTCTAAATTTCACCTACCTAGAACCTGAACTCTACCCATCAAAATAAATTTTTTAGTTTTTTGAATCTGAAATCTATCCTACGTTCCTAGGAACCTGGAACTCGAAATCATACTCACCCTAGTCTTACCCAACGAGAGACAGCACAAACGGACTTCTAGGCACACCAACCAACTCAAGCAATACAAGAATGATGGCAGCATTCAACAATGGCGGCTCGACAGTCAACCACAAGTGAATCTCCTCCACACGGCACCCTATTGCGAAGCGAAGCCAAAGGTCAAGCTTGGGGCGATCGGCCTCGTTGTACTTGAAGATTGTGACGTGGGATGGGAAGTCCAAGGAGCAGGTATCGTGATTACGAGGCTGGACTCCATTGAAGACAAGGTGCATGGTGGTGGTATGAGTGGACCGGTAGCACCTGGAGAGGACGCTGGTCTTGACGATGTCTTCGAGTGGCAGATATGAGAAGATGTGGTGGATCATGGCGTCTAGCAAGGCGTCGATGAGATCCCTAGCGCTTCTGTTTCATTTCAAAGGAGTAGGAGGGTGGTTTCGTTTGGTGCGATTGGACTGATCATTGGAGGATTTGCGGTGATTTGAAATTCAAGTATTTATGTAGATTTTCCCTAGAGTTTACAAAGGATTTTACTTTTTTTTCTTTTTATATTGTGACTGTGATTGACTGACGAGTTCTGAGGAAAATGAAGTTAAAGAAAACATTGAAGTAATTTCCCTTTTAATTTTGTTCCATGACCAAGCAAATGGTCACTGGTCCATCTAGTACTCTTTGTGCAAACAATTCATTTCGCCATCACGTATTGTCAAGATACTCCAACAAATCAATAATAATATCCAACAAATACGGGAAGCAAGATTCTTTGATATAATGATCATAGTCCTATTATGTCTTTACCATTTGAAAAAGAACGAGTTCTCTCTCGTCAGGCGGCTACCTATGGGAGGTAATCACAACAAAATTATAATGAGGGTAAATGAATTTGAATTTTTATATGGCACCAAATCTGTATAATTTTTTAAGGAAGCCACCTTCAGATGGTTAATTAATTTCTGTTAAAAATAACATCTTATATAAATGGTGATGATGGATGAAGATAGATTGTGTGCACAAGTGTTACACAACCTGCATTATATATCCACAATTGCTTTCACTTCCAATCATGTTTCATTATCCACTCTCTAGTGGCATTCTGTGAAGACTTTTGCGAAAATTCCAACAAAGCCAAGTAAACATCCAAATATTTCGATAAAGATACAATCAAATGATTATCTTTCTTTCATGAAAAAGATGAAATAATAAAAAAAATATTCTATTGTAGTTTTAGCAAATCACATCGTTTCTTATTTAAAGTAACCTTAAGGGTCATACTTGCCACCTTGCAGGCGAAGTCTCACAGATGCAAGTGGAGGAGGTGATTTGCGTGTGTCTGTGTGGATTAGCAGAGTCAAAAGGTTTATATACCCTGCTTGGAAAAAAAGAGAAGAAATATAAGTTCTAGACATATCTACTTTTTGGAAAACTCAGAGCGTATAGCGCCAATGTAAATAAGACTTTAAACATTCTTCATCATTAATTTAAGAGTTTATATAGTTTCTCACTAAACAATAAATTAAGGGTGGATAATACTGCTCGTGGAAATATTTTTCTATTGATAGCGTATGCTATGATTACTCTATTCTTTCTTGATACTTCTACAAATTCCACTGCTCAAAATGAAATTGAAGTACAGTTTAACCTAATTGAAAGCATGATAAAGTACCTCCAATGCAAATGAACACTTGAAATCTATATCTATCACACAAACATAGAATGAAGTGATGAGGCATGTAACATCAGATAGTCACCAAATGTACCTGGTGCAACATCTACATCTAAAAGTTGCCATGTGGAAACGATAAATGGCTCGTCAATGGCTTTGCTGAGCTCTGAGTAAGTATGTATGTTCAGTGCCAGTGAATGGCAGGGCAATTCTCCTTTGGCGGAAGCAAGAACAACATTAGCATATGGGTGCATGAAATGCAGTTCTCTTCTGCCAAAGGAGAATTACGCTGTTATTCGCCATCACATTCCACAACGCTCCTTCATGTGGCCGTGCCCATGTCGTCACATTGATGATCAAGATCATATTTATTTCACCAAATTCTGCACAATACCGGGTATATACCAGAGGAAGAGATGGTATATGCCAGAGCACAATTCTTGCCTAGGGTTCTTCCTTGAGGTAAAGAACGCATGGTCCCGATTCTTATTCGCCTTTATATTCTTCCACCGAAAAGTTGCTATCATTACTTCAGCCTCTTGCTTCCAAGAGCATGCGCTTCCTTAAAAGTCATGGTTTGAGGTCAGCAACTAAACTGTGTAATGAGGTGTATATAAATGCTATGTATGGCATTTTCTCATTACTAAATGTTGAATGTAGCCTCTAGACTATATTAAGAAGTTCAATGTTGTTTTTTCGTTAGTTCTAGTTGATAGAATTAACTGACATGTCCTTCAATCTATCAAGTTTTAATGATAAATGGAAAAAAAAAATTCTTATATAGAAGTAGATGGATAAGAAAATGGAATTTGTGGTTACATGTTCTTATGTCGTATTGACCCATTATTGCAAAATTCTAACTAGGCATCAAATATGCCATGTCATCTAATTACATTTGATTTGTTGTTTGATTAAATATAATTACTACATTAAGATTTAGGAATAGTTCAAAAATCACACTAAACGAATTAAAAGTTTGAGTATGATATTGCATATTACGCCAAAGTTTAGATAATCTTAATATCATTTTCCCTTCAAGAAAAGACACTAGGAATTTGCTCGGAACAATGACGAGATCGAAATGTGCTAAAACTAAACCAGTCCTGAAATTTCTCCACTCCAATTAGTTGGATGGAGGAATATATGTTGACTCTGGTCGTCTCCACAACCTGGTACGGATGTGGAATTGAGCTTTAGTATATCTAACTCATTGGACCACTAGCTTTTCTTTTCTATTATTTGGCTCAAATTAAAGTGCCGAAAAACAAGATTTTATTTCGTTGTTGGATGTTATGAGAATATGCTGTGTGCATGGAAAGTGTCTCTAACCTTTTGGGAGGCTATAAATAGATGTTGCACTCTAACACTGTTCATCCAAGCCCAAAAAATCAGAAAATAATAGTTTTATTAATAGCACATGATTGATAGTGTGCATTAGGGGTGATCGGTTCGAGGGTGGGTAGGGTTCAGACCTGGAACCTGGAACCTACCCTGTTACAACCGATTCCCAATTTTTAGACCCTGGAACCCACCCTATTTTCCCTAGACCCTGTTTTGGAACCTACCCTGTTTTTCCGGTCCGGTTCCAGGGTCTACCCGATAACCTGTTTTGTTTTTTCTGATTTAAAAAATTTGGAGCAAAATAAACAATTCACAAGCACCAACCCATATATAGCAGAATTATCTTAGCTAAGGAAACAAGATTAGAAGCAAGAACGAAAATACCTCAACAAGAAAATTCAGCAAAAACAGGCTGGCAATATAATATTGAAGAATATCACATTGCATGCATACTGATAAATAGAATCTCCAATAACAAAGTTTAAGCTGAGGTCATGTGCTTCTTCAGGAGGTATATGGAAGTATTTGGCTTGTATATTATGAATGATTGAACTAATTCAGTTGTTTGCACAAGCTGCATATTCTTCTGTGGCACAACCTCGTTTTTGCTCATTCCTGTGCATGACAGTGATGGAGCATAATAAGAGGCCTAATCTGGTTTTGTTCTCAAATTACTATCTTTCGGCACAAATCCGTTTAAAAGGGGAAAAAAGAGAGAGGTCACAGAGGAAACCCCATGAGCAGAGCAACCCCAAGGATTGCTCTGTTCTTGCGGCTAAAAGAACAAACAGTCAGCCTGCAAAAAAAACAGAGATCAAATCGATTGTGTCCGAAAGAACCACTCGGCTTAAACACATTAATTTCTGGGTCTCACCAATCAAGGGCAACACCGAAGCAAAAAATGATTCTCCCTTTTCAAATCCAGTGGGAAAAAGGTCCAAAGAACACAAAACTAAAGCATTTTAAGACACAAGAAGCCATATTCATGAACAAAAGGAGCTTAGTGTGCAAATATAACAAAACAACATGCCCAAGACCAGGAACTTCAAGAAGATAGAGAAATCAATCCGAACCAAATAGAACAAGAACACCCTTCTTTTGTCTGAGCGGATTTGCACGGACAAAGAATGCAAATATCAGGAATCAAAAATTCGAACAACCATACTACAGCCCACAAGTACGCCGTGATCCACAAAAACACATCACTTGAGTTCAAGAAATAGAGATCGCGATTCAAAAAAAAAAAATTTCAAGCAGCGGAAAATAATCTACAACCATATTCTTCTGTGGAACATCAGCCACCATTGCCGATTCTCTTCGAGAACAAAACCAAAGCACAAGATTTTCAAGCGGCGGCAAATAATCCAAGGTCGGCAAGTCTCAATGCTAGGGTTTTTATATTTTCTACAACAACTTAAAACCGGTTCTAAAACCGGTCCGGGTGGGTTTTTACTTAGACCCGGGAACAGGACCGGTTCCAACCGGTTCCGAAAAAATAGAACTGGTTTCCGAACCGGTTCAAACAGGAACCGGTTCCCGAACCTATATTTCGGGTGGGTCGATCCGGTTCCCGGGTAAATCCGGTCCGGTTGCACACCCCTAGTGTGCATAGCATGTAAGTGGTGAATTACTGGGCATTTACTCCTTTGGCAGGTGGTTTATACTCAAATATTTTCATTGGGAGTGAATGTGATATAAGCTCACTGCCAAAGGAGATTTGCCTGGCAATTCACCGTTGCAATCTTCACCAAATCTGGGATGCTTCGTTTAGGTTTTCTTTTATGCCACTATATTTATTTTCTTTTAGTTATATATTGTTTATTTTAGTTATTTTAATTATAGCAATCTTTATGATTGCAGTCGCTCTTGGGACTTCTCTGGCGTATATCCTTGAGTGTTTCTTTTCTTATTGCATATAATTATCGTAGATATTATTGTATCCGCACATTCACATAGGGTAATTCCCCAGAAGAGAGATGTATACATGTTTGAGATAATTTTTACTTTATTCTCCATATTCTTTCGGATATTAAAATAATATTTTTTTTTCTTTTTCGTATGACTATGTGCGGGTTTGCTATGAACGCAACTAGACAATGCCTTAGTTTTTTTGCTAACTGTTCATGTCAATTTGGAGATGTAGTATGAATGCTTATCCTTTCGGGTAGTCTTTACATTCACATTGAGGAATGAGAAATTTAACTTCTTTGAGAAATGAGATAATGGACCTACCCCACCACCTCCTATTTAGGCGCCAGGCCGTGATTACTGACCACACATCGAAGGTGGCGGCCCTCCGGCATATAAGCAAAGAGAGATCAGTGATGGACCGGTGATCGGCGGTGGCTAAAGACGGATGATGCGCATGGAGGCACCGTGACAAGGCGGTTTACTATGCTTGGAAAATTTTCTCCATTATTTTCCATTTCTTGGTTATAGTTAGAAAATTTTTTCATCTAATTTCTTTAAATATTTTACCTTGTTCCCCGCACTTGCGAATTGTGCGCCGTCTATAACCCTTAATTATTTTGGAGGGCGCTCCTGACATAGGAATGGCGAAATCGGATACAGTGCTGCCGTCATTTTTGAAAGTGGAGGTCCTCGTCATGCCAACTGTTACCGGACCAAATCAACCATTCACACTGCAAATTTAGTTCGAGGGACTTCCTTTATCTCTATCTTTAACATTAGGTATGAATTCTAGGTTCGAAATGACATGGGATTACTCCCATATCCCATGCATATCATGCCACCATCGATGACATTCATTGGGTATTAAATAAGTATAAGCGAAATCAGCAAGAATTGATGGATTTTTTTAAGATCCATGAAATTTTCGAGTATCTTATCTTAAAAACACGTGATAACCAGATCAAAACTATGACAAAAATGCTAATCTCGACCCAGATCATAAATCCATCAATAAGTGAATGAATCTTTCAAAACTCATGTGACTACTTTAATAAAGTTAAAGTTGTAAGATTTGTTGTATGATTGAGAATGTATTAGTTTTTGTCAGTATGATAACTCTATAATATTCTCTACTAGTCTATAGCACACTTTGTTGGCCATATTTGTGATGAAAATATACATGTCTTAATTTTTTTCGTTTAATGTTTACTGACTTTATTTAATCATTTATTCTTTTTAATTGGGTTTTTTTAATATGCTCATAAGGTTAAAAAATTCTCTAAATATTAACTCAAGCATGTCTAATTGTGCAGAAACAAACCCGAGTAAGACACATTTTTTTCTTGTGATTTCAAATCTAAACCTGTTAAATTACATGTCGTGCCATGTAAAGAGATTGTGTCGAGAATTACTGGATTGCAGTCTTGTCATGAATTTGCCAGGACTAGTGTTGCAAACAAAAAGCTCAAACACAAACTCATCTGGTTATTTTTCACAACATCATAGTCATTAATTTATTAAAGTTATTAATTCATCTGGTTCTTTTTTATTTTATTTTATTTTATTTTTGCTGGCCGACAAAGTTCTAAGACGTGTCTGAAACTATTCAGCCTCGGAAAAGTTGAAAGCCGCACTTGAAGCTGAAGCGAAGCCCGCGGTGCCCGTGGCAGCACGTGCGAAATTGTTAATCTCTTGCTCCACGTGCTTGAAAGTTGACCATTAGTCAAAAACGGAGTTTCTTAAAAGAATATTCTCGGAAGGAGCTTTTCGGTCATTTACCATCCTGCCCTCGGGCATCAGGCAAAACTTCACGTTGACCACGACCCACCAAGAAAATGAAAAATGTCTTCTTTAACCTTAATTTATCAAAACACGGAACCATTGCTTCGCCTCCAAAAAATAAAAATATATAAAAAAATAACGGAATTATTGCATTAGGCCCACCAAATTATGCAGCATTGGCATAATTCCCTCTTTCTAAATTTTCCTGTATCCGTTTGAAATGGTCTCATCTCGCTAACATGTCCTAACTACCATTTTTCATTTGAATTAAGGTTAAAAATAAATTGAAACCATTCGAATACTTTAAATTAAGAAGTAAAAAGTGAACCATGGTGTCAATTCTTTCCAGGAAATTTCGAAGGCAAAATGTTAAAATTAGACCGATATTCAAGTAAAATTCATATAGATATAGGCTCTATTTGTTACGCAAAAATGAATGATTTGAAAAATGTTTCTTTATAGTGATCTCTTGTGTGGCTTAAAATAATTTGCCAATAACGATAATATTTTTCATTGGCTAATTATATTAAGCCATATAAACAATCATTTTTAAAAAAAATATTTTTTAAATAATTCATTTTAAGCAAAATAAACGGAGCCATAGTTGGTGGACATGTGTTCCTCCATTTTCGCGGTTTCAATGTTGAATGTTCCCAAACTCTGCACTGTCGAAGCAATCCAAATTGAACAGCTTAGCGGCAATGATGCTTAGACGAACGCACTAGAGTGTGTGATGTACAAGCAACAAGATGTTGCTTTTAAGGGTCAATTTTGAGAAGTTGGCTGTTGCTTTCATCTGAACCAAGAGAAGTATGAAAATTACTCTTAGTTGTACTCGTCACTATAGGAACGGGACTTGCGGTTCATATCAACATTATTTTCAATTTGTGACTAAAATAATTCATCATTAGGTCCTATAGATGGGTTAGGTTATTTTATTGACAAATGGTCACACTATCTTCTATATGGTCACATAAATTGAAGCATGTAATGAGCAAATCTCAAGTCAACTTATGCGTTGGACATTTGTACCTCATGTGGAGATTTTGGCATGCCAATGGAGTTGTGGTGATGGGCTTATGTGAGTATATATGAACTGAGTAGTCATGATTTAAATTGGACTTTTCATAAACAATAGTAGTATTTTTATGGTAACACCTAGAGGGAATAACGACGTTTGTTATACCTCCCCACCTTTCTTACTTAGTGAAGTAGGACAAATGGTATCTCTTAGTTTAGCCTGCACTAAGACCAAATTCCTAGATTTGGTAGTGGGGAAATGCCAACTTAATTCTTGAATTACTGCAGCAACCCTTGAGTGGTACTTCAATGCAGTATCTTACACAATCCTATTATCTATATGTTGAGATCCAAGTATGAGTTGTATTAAAAAAGAAGTCTCACATAGAGAGTTGATGTTGCTTGAAGCAGTTAATATATCCTAATTGGCTCATAATTTATTGACTTAACCTTTTGAGTGAGGTGAATCCAATTAGACATGTTAACAAGCTCAGTCTTGGGCTCCCTCTTGATGAAATCCCCAAGCGAAGGTATCGGGTTTCTGTAGCATATCTCTAACAAATGGTATCAGAGTCAAGGGTTAATTGGTACTCCACCCCAAATCTATTTTAGTGTTTAGTAAATATCAGAAGGAAGGAATCCCGTGATCAATGCAATCTTTAGGCAGTGAGCGTTGTGGACCTTGCGGTGTAGGAACTCGATTTCAAAAGTAGCCTCCATGGTTCAATCTAGATTAAAAAAAAAAAGACCAAATGAAGGTCGGCTTTAGAAGTTAAAATTGAGATGCGTTGATGTACAAGAATACCTGAATTAAGGGAAAACAAAGCTAACATTAAGCTTACGCGTGAATTTGAGATTGTTGAGATACAGGTATAGATAATAAAGAAAAGCTCAACATTGAAGAATTAGTGTAGTTTGGAGCAGTTAATATATCATAATTAGCCTAAAATTCATTGATTTTAACTTTTGAGCAAAGATTGATCCAACTAAATGTGTTGACATGTTCGAGCCTATTCTCTCTCTTGACGAACTCTCTATGTGAAGGGCAAGGGGCCGTTGAGGTGGTGACCCTTGCTAGCATCAATAGAAGGCTAGCAACCCTCACCCACCTCCAACAAAGATTGCCATGCCTCATTAACCCAACTCCTTAATTGATAAATGATTTTCATTTGCATCACATACTAGAGCAATATACTCCGGCATTACCACAAAATTTCTCCATACTTTCTTATACTGTGCATGACCTAGAACCTCAAGCAAATTAATTCATTGTCTCTGACTAAGAGCCACGTCAGATCACTCTCTCACATCCCCATCCCCTGCACCTTCTAGGAAAACCGGACCTTGTCGCATGATGTAATCAAGGCTCCAAAGGACCAATGAAATTGAAACATTTAGACAAAGACGCAAGACCCAATCAAAGTAATACTCAAACGTGTGAACACTGAGTTTGAGTCTTTCCCGTAAATAACAGGAAAACCCAAGGGCAATCTCGGTCATTGACAGTCTATATATATAGACACTAAGCACCCCCAAGCCCTCGTTAAATCTCCATAATCACGCAACTTCCTCGAGCCGCCATTAATGGAAGAAGCCGAAGCAGTCATGAAGATCATCGATAGATGCTGGTTCGAGCTCGAGATCTTCAAGAAACGACCAGACACATCGCCTTCTTCAACCTCCGGATCCGATCCGGGCCAGGAAAGTATCGAAATACCCGAAAACGAGAGCCCCTGTATTCATATTTCTCGGATTCCTTCAATTCTCGTGAGGTCCATGAGCGATCAAACGAGCTTAATCCCAACAAGCTTCCAATCAAGCTCTCTCTCTCCAGACTCGGTCCTTCGCACAACGCCCATGCACAGCATGATCTATGAAGAAGAGGTAATCAAGGAAGAAGAAGAAGGTTTCAATTCGAACGACCAGAGAAGCTCGGAATTCTCGCGCAGGAAGAAGGGCGAAATGGGGAGGAGAGCGAAGAGCAGGGCCTTGAGCAAGAGCTTGTCGGAGCTCGAGTTCGAGGAGCTAAAAGGGTTCATGGATCTGGGGTTCGTCTTCTCGGAGGAAGACAAAGTCGACTCAAGCCTGGTCTCCATCCTTCCTGGGCTACAGAGGCTGGGCAAGAAAATGAAAGACGGGGAAGAAGACGGCGAAGATGCCGATCATCATCAAGAAGACGGTGACGAGAAAGCGAGTGTTGGTGAGTCTGCAGTTGTCGCGAGGCCATATCTGTCGGAGGCGTGGGAATGGTGGGAGGAGAAGAGGAAGGAGGATCCATTGACGAACTGGAAGGTTCCTGCTCTTGGGAACGAGACCGACATGAGGGAGAGTCTCAAATGGTGGGCTCACACCGTTGCTTCAACTGTTGTTAAGTGACGGTTGTTTTCTGCTGTTGCTGCTATTGGTTCAATTTGGAAGTTTTGACATTTCTTCTTTCTTCCCTATTTTCTTCCTGTAAAAAGATATCTTGATTTTGTTCATGTACATATGATACACACGAATTACTTATCAATGAAATTGGCGATTCTCATCTTCGGTAACTCATCATTCTGCTTTGCTTAAGGAAAGCAGATGTGATATTTCTTTGACAGATAATATTGCAAGAAGTTTATTTCTTATGGTTCCATTTTTTTTGGGTGACTTTTCTTTTCCCCAAAATCAGGACGACATATGTCAGCTTCGTTCATCAATAATTTTGATATTGGACATTATTTACAACGTAATTGATGATGGTTCTTGTGAATTGCGTAAACGCAAATCAGGACGACATATGTCAGCTTCGTTCATCAATAATTTTGATATTGGACATTATTTACAACGTAATTGATGATGGTTCTTGTGAATTGCGTAAACGCAATGACTTCTTGTCTCCTAGTGTCATCTAAGAGCTTCTTGTCTCCTTTAAATTTTCTTCGTACATTCATATAATGCCTGCTCTAGGGAAAAATATTGTATATAGTTCAAAGGATGTCTTTTGATGCACGTAAATCAACGTTATGTCGGGTGCACTAAACCCTACGTGAGTCTTTCCTCAAACTTTCAATTCATCTGGTTCTCTTTTTTATTTTATTTTATTTTGTTGGCCGACAAAGTTCTAATACGTGTCTGAAACTAATCAGCCGCGGTAAAGTTGAAAGTCGTAATTGAAGTTGAAGCGAAGCCCGCGGTGCGGTGCACGTGGAAGCACGAGCGAAATTTTCAATCGCTTTCTCACGTGCTTGAAAGTTGACCAGTAGTCAAAAATGGTGTTTCTCAACAGAATAATCTCCAAAGAAACTTTGTTTTTGGTCATTTACCATCCTGCCTTCGGGCATCAGGAAAACATCACGTTGACCGCGACCTTCTAAAAGACAAAAAGTGTCATCTTCAACCTTAATTTATCACAACAAGCAACCGTCGCTTGGCCTCCAAAAAATAAAAATATAAAAAAAACGGAATTATTGCATTAGGCCCACCAAATTATGCAACATTGGCATAGATCCCTCTTTCTAAAGTTTTCTGTATCCGTTTGAAATGGTCGCATCTTACTAATATGTCATAATTGTTATAAATACATTGTATATTGTATAATGTAGATGTATCACTTTTCACCATTCCATGAATAGTTTTATACATTCCCTTTTTTCATTGTACATGAACACCTCCGCCATTAACAGTATACATGAACATATTTATACAATGTACCTATATTATTACTGTACCCTCTAGCCTATAAATAGAGGCTTTTGTAAACTTCTTGATGTGGAAATAGTTGATTCCAAAGATCATTGTTTACTTTTAAAATACGTTATCAGCACGAGCCAGTTAGAATCTTGGATATCACTCAAGGTAACATACCTTTACCTCTCCATTATCTAATATCTCTACAATTGTTTTTAAGTATGTCAAACATTACTAAGAGAGAGTTTGCAATGTTAGATATTACCGGAAGTAATTATCTAACATGGGCTTTTGATGTCAAGATACACTTATCGTCATTAGATCTCAGTCAATCTATTCTCCCATAATTGAATTGTATTCCAGCCCAAAAGGCTAAGGCTCTTATCTTCATCAGCCACCATTTACATGAAGATTTAAAGGCTAAGTATCTGACTGAGGAGGACCCTGCAGTTCTATGACAATCCCTGAAGGATTGCTTTGATCATCAACAAGAAGTGGTCCTTCCTCATGCCAGGTTTGAATGGATCAACTCACGCTTACATGATTTTAAGTCCATAGCAGAATATACACCGAATTGTATCGCAACTAAGACTTTGTGGCTAGCAAATCACAAAGACTGAAATGTTGGAAAAAACATTATCCATTTTTCATGCCAATAACCTTGTACCCAGTAGCAGTATAGGGCAAATAATTACTCCAAGCATTCAGAGTTAATTTTTGCACTACTTGTAGCTGAAAAGCACAACCAGTTGTTGATGCAAAACCATAATTCTCATCCTACTGGATCTGCACCTGTTCCTAAAGCACATATCGCACGTCATAATAAGAAGAGCCACAGGCGTTGGAAGGGCAAAGGACGTAACTTGAGAAATCAACCTTATAAGAACCGAGATAAAGGTTCACATGGACCTAAATGTGGTCCACAAAGAAAAGAAGGTCGAGAAGTACCTAACCAGGCTAGTGCCAATGTTTGTCATGGATGTGGTTCTGCAGGCCTTTGGTCTCGCACTTATCACACCCCTAAGAACCTGGTTGACCTCTATCAAAGAGAACAAGATGAGAGAAAAAGGGAAGCCAACATTGCAACCAAGTCCTTAATAGAGAATAAAGAATCATCTCTTGACAATACATCTCTTGATATCAATCATTTTGGTGATTTAGATTAAGCAATATATATATATATATATTATAAGTTTATGTTTATTCACATGTATTCTCTTAGTTTTGAATAATATTCGTGTTTAATATTATAATTTCATTTCTTATTCTTTTTATATTTGTAATCAATGATGCTAAGCAATTACCTCGAGGAGAATAATGATATTCTTTGTCTTGTAGACAGTGGTACTACACATACTATCCTCCAGCAGAGGAAGATCTTTGAGATATTGAAAAAATGTGAAGGGAATGTTATCACTATTTCAGGCGATAGTAACATAATTACGGGCTCCGGGAAGAGCTCGTGTAATACTACCAATGGGCATAGAAATTTTCATTAATGATGCTTTATTTTGCCCATAGTCTAAAAGGAACCTACTTAACTTTAAAGATATTCGTTCCAATGGATACTTATATCTAACCTAGATGAGTGGATACAGAAAACACATTATGGAAAAGTTACTATCATTCTCCTCCAGGTTATACTATACTTATATACATGCGAGTAATAAACATGTTGCGATGAACCTTAAGTTCACAAATCCAGAAGGTTTTCAATTATGGCATGACTGTTTGGGTCACCCAGGGATTGAATATGATGCGCCGAATATTAACACATTCAGTTGGGCATTCATTAACAAATCGTGGGCTCCCTTCACCCACTGATTATGTATGCAATGCATGCGCTGAGGGTAAATTAATTGTATGGTCGTCTCATATGAAAGTAAGGGTTGAATCTCTTATATTTTTTGCACATAATTCAAGGAGATATCTGTGGACCTATCCACCCTGCATGTGGACCTTTTAGGTACTTCGTGGTCCTGATTGATGCTTCAACGCGATAGACATATGTTGACCTATTGTCAACACGTAATATGGCCTTTGCAAAATTACTCACTCAGCTAATTAAATTACGTGCACAATTCCCTGATTACCCAATCTAGAAGATCCGGTTAGATAATGCTGGTGAGTTTACGTCTAAGGCTTTTGATGACTATTGTATGGCCATTGGGATAGATGTGGAGTATCCTGCGCCACATACTCACACATAGAATGGTCTAGAAGAATCTTTAATTAAACGCCTGAAAATGATTGCTAGACCGTTGCTGTTGAGGGCCAAATCACCCTTTAGTTTATGGAGACATACGATATTGCACGCTGTAGCACTAATTAGAATTCGACCTACTGCATATCATGAATACTCCCCTATTCAACTTGTACGTGGATGTGAACCTGATGTTTCCCATCTGCAAATATTCGGTTGTGTTGTATATGTTCCTATACCACCTCCACAGCATTCCAAAATGGGACCTCAACGTTGACTTAGCGTTTATGTGGGATATGAATCTCCATCTTTTATAAAATACTTGGAGCCCCAGACGGGTGACTTGTTTATTGCTCGATTTGTTGATTGTATATTTGATGATGCACATTTCTTGGCATTAGGAGGAGAAAGCCTAAAGCTTAAAGAATGCCGTGAAATTTCCTAGAAGGAAGATCAATTGAATTACCTTGATCCACGTACAAGCACGACTAAACTAAGTTCAGAATATTATTAACTTGCAAAATTTAGCAACTAAACTGCTAGATGCATTTACTGATCATAAAGGAGTGACTAAGTTCCATATTCCTGCAGAAAACGCACCACCTAGAGTGGAGATCCCATTGGGACCAAAAATGTCTTATGAGCCTAGTCAATGCCGGAAGCGTGGACGACCTATAGGGGCTAAAGACATAAATCTATGGAAAAGAAAAAACATTCCGTCACCCAATTGGCCTTCTGTAGAGGAATGCAATCCCGGTGAAATTAGTGTAGCTGCCCCAAATAACAATCCCGAGAATACAGAACGGCCAAATCCTATTGATTTGGAAACGAAGAGGATTTGGTTGATGTTAACATAGAAGTTGCAGTAAATTATATGAATACGGGAGTAAGATATGACAGAATTACAACAGTCGTCGACGAATACTTTGCCTCCTCAGTAGCGCTTACTGTCTCAAAAGATAATTTGGATCCAAAACCAAAATCCATTCTTGAATGCCAGAAGCGTTCAGATTGGAATAAATGGAAGGAGGCAATTAAGGCAAAACTAGACTTGCTTAATAAATGTTGTGTTTTTGGACCTATTGTCCAAACATCAAAGATGTTATCCCTGTTGGATATAAATGGGTGTTTGTAAGAAAATACAATGAAAAGAATGAGGTGGCAATATATAAAGTGAGACTAGTTGCCCAAGGGTTTTCACAGAGACCCGGTATAGACTTTGATGTCACTTAGTCTCCAGTAATGGACAACATTACGTTCTGTTGTTTGATCAATATGGCAGTAATTATGAATCTAGATATGCACTTAATGGATGTTGTGACTGCATATTTGTATGGGTCACTTGACACTGATATATATATATATATATATATATATATATATATATATAAGTCCCTAATGTATTTCCCTAATTCTTCTTCGGATGGGAAAGAATGAAAATCACAACATGTACAGTATTAAATTGCAAAGATCATTATATTGTCTTAAACAATACAGTCGCATGTGGTACAACCGGTTAAGTGATTAACTCCTGAATCAGGGATATGTAAACAATATAATATGTCCTTGTGTATTCATAAAAAGGTCACCAAATGGCTTTGCCATCATATCCGTATATGTTGATGGCCTGAATATAACTGGAACTCCAAAAGAGCTGGAAGAAGCTCGTTCCTGCATAAAGAAGAAATTTGAAATGAAAGACTTGGGTCAAATTAAGTGTTGTCTCGGCTTGCAGATCGAGCACCTCCCAGAAGGAGTTTTATTGCAACAGTCTAATTATACAAAAAGGATATTGGAGACATTTTATATGGATAAATCTCATCCTTTCAGCGCACCAATGGTGGTCCGTTCACTTGAAGTGGACAAAGACCCATCTAGACCTAAAGAGGAAAACAAGGATAGATTAGAACCTAAAGTTCCTTATCTTAGCACCATAGGAGCTCCGTTATATCTTGCAAATTGCACCAGGCCTGATATTGCATTTGTAATAAATGTTCTAGCTAAAGATAGTGCCAATCCAACCCGAAGACATTGGAATGACATTAAACATATCCTATGTTACCTCCAAGGAATTGTTGATGTTGGTTTATTTTACCAAAGAAACAGAGATTTAACATTGGTGGGATATTCAAATGTTGGATATATGTCTGATCCTCATAATGCCAAGTCAGAGACTAGTTATGTTTTTCTTCAGTGGAGGCACGACAATTTCATGGAAGTCAGTAAAACAAAGTATGGTTGCTACTTCCTCAAATCATTATGAGATTATTACACTATTTGAAACTGCTAAAGAATGTGTTTGGTTAAGAACTTTGATACATCACATTCAAGATTCATGTGGCTTATCCTCAATTCATGATGCCCCCACTATACTTTTTTAGGATAATGCGGCTTACATTGCACATATACGTGATGGATTTGTCAAAACTGACAGAACTAAACATATTTCACCTAAGTTATTTTACCCGCATGAACTCCAAGAAAAAGATGAAATAGATATCCATCAAATTCCCTCTAGTGACAATCTTGCATATTTGTTCACTAAATCCCTACCTACTTCCACATTTGAAAAACTTGTATATGGAATAGGAATGCATCAGCTTGGACGACTACTTCAATCAAGGGGAGTGAATTAACCATCCCTGAAGGATGGAACCCAAAAAGGTATGGCTGTACTCTTTTCCTTCACCAAGTTTTTTTTCCCATGGGGTTTTTACTTGTTAAAGGTTTTTAATGAGGTAGCCTACATGCAATGACTATTAAAATGAGGGGGAGTATTATACGTACTGTACTCTTTTTTTTCCCTTCGCCAAGTTTTTGTCCCACTAGGTTTTTTATGGCAAAGTTTTTTTTTTGAGGCAGTCTAAACAACGTATAATAAAAGGTGAACATCCAAGGGGGAGTGTTATAAATACATTGTATGATGTGGATGTATCACTTTTCACCATTCCATAAATGGTTTTATACATTCCCTTTTTGCAATGTACATGATAACCTCCACCATTAATAGTATACATGAACACATATGTACAATGTACCTATATTATTCATGTGCCCTCTAGCCTATAAATAGAGGCTTTTGTAAACTTGTTGATGTGGAAATATTTCATTCCAAAGGTCACTGTTTACTTTTAAAATACTAAATACTTCTTTTTAGCTGAATTAAGATTAAAAAAAATAAAACCTTTCATATAATTTAAGTTAAGAAGTAAAAGGAAACATGGCGTCAATTGTCTCACAGAAATTTCAAAGATAAAATGTGAAAGGTAGACCGACATTCGAGTAGAATTCATATAGATATATGCTTCATTTGTTGTGCGGAAAATGAATGATTCGAAAAATATTTATTGAAAGTGATCACTTGTGTTGCTTGAAATAATTAGTCAATGAAAAATATTGTCGTTATTGACAAAAATTTATGTCTAGATATTTTCGCGAGTAATAAAAATAATTTTCATTGACTAATTATTTTAAATTATACAAGCAATCATTTTTTAAAAAATATTTTTTAAATTATTTATTTTTTACAAAACAAACGGAGCCATGGTTGGTGGGCATGTATTCCTCAATTTTTGTGGTTTCAATGTTGAATGTTGTCCAAACTCTGCACTCTCGAAGCAATCCAAATTGAATAGCTTAGTGGCAATGATGCTTAGACGAACCCACTAGAGTTTGTGATGTGCAAGCAACAAGATGTTGCTTTTAAGGGTCAATTTTGAGAAGTTGGCTGTTGCTTTCATCTGAACCAAGAGAGGTATGAAAATTACTCTTAGTTTTACTCGTTACCATAGGAACGGGACTCGCGATTCATCATTAGGTCCTATATATGGGTCAGGTTGTTTTATTGACAAATGGTCACACTGTCTTCTATAAGGTCATAGAAATGGATGCATTTAATGAGCAAATCTCAGGCCAACTTATGCGTTGGATGTTTGTACTTCATGTGGAGATTTTGGCACGCCAATGGAGTTGTGGTGACAAGCTTATGTGCGTACATATGAACTGAGTAGTCATGGTTTAAATTGAACATTTCGTAAACAAGAATAGTATTTTTATGGTAACACCTAGAGGGGCTAACTACGCTTATTATCCTGCCCCACCTTTTTTACTTAGTGAAGTAGGACAAATGGTATCCCATAGGTTGGCCAGCACTAAGACCAAATCTCTAGACTTGGCAGTGGGGAAACGTCAGTTTAATTCTCGAATTACTACAGCAACCTTTGATTGGTACTTCAATGCTTTATCTTACACAATCCTACTACCTATACGTTGAGACACAAGTATGAGTTATGTTAAAAAAAAGTCTCACATAGAGAATTGATCTGACTTGAAGTAGTTAATATATCCTAATTGTCCCATAATTTATTAGCGTAAGCTTTTGAGTGAGGTGGATTGAATTAGATGTGTTAACAGGCACAATCATGGGCTCTCTCTTGGTAAAATCCCCAAGTGATGGTATCGATCTTCCGCAGTACATCACAAGCAAATGATATCAGAGTCAATGGTTGATTGGTACTCCACCCCCAATCTATTTCATTGTTTAGTGAATATCAGAAAGAAGGAATCCCATGATCAATGCAGTCTTCGGGCAATGAGCGATGTGGATCTTGTGGTGTAGGAACTCAATTTCAAAAGAAGCCCCCATGGTTCAATCTAGATAAAAAGATGAGATGAAGGTGGGCTCTAGAAGTTTAAATTGAGATGCATTGATGTACAAGGATACCTGAATTAAGGGAATACAAACCTAACATCTAGCTTACACATGAATAGAAGATTGTTGAAATATATATATAAATTGTATTAAAGAAAAACCTAACATTGGAGAATTAGTGTGGTTTGTAGCAATTATTCTAATTGGCCCAAAAGTCATTAGCTTTAACTTTTGAGTAAATGTGAATCTAACTAAATGTGTTGAATCGTTCGAGCCTATGCTTCCACTTCACAAACTCCCTAAATGAAGGGCAAGGGTCCGTTGAGGTGGTGACCCTTGCTAGCGTCAATGGAAGTTTAGCAACCCTCACCTATCTCCAACGAAGATTGCCATGACTCATTAACCCTTCTCCTTAATTGATAGACAATTTTCATTTCCATCTTATATTAGAGCAATATACTCCGGCATTACCACAAAATTTCTCCGTACTTTCTTATACGCTGCAAATCCACTCATTGTCTCTGACTAAGAGCCACGTCAGATCACTCTCTCACATCCCCATCCCCCGCACCTTCTAGGAAAACCGGACCTTGTCGCATGATGTAATCAAGGCTCAAAAGGACCAATGAAATTGAAACAGTTAGACAAAGACGCAAGACCCAATCAAAGTAATACTCAAACGTGTGAACACTGAGTTTGAGTCTTTCCCGTAAATAACAGGAAAACCCAAGGGCAATCTCGGTCATTGACAGTCTATATATATAGACACTAAGCACCCCGAGCCCTCGTTAAATCTCCATAATCGCGCAACTTCCTCGAGCCGCCATTAATGGAAGAAGCCGAAGCAGTCATGAAGATCATCGATAGATGCTGGTTCGAGCTCGAGATCTTCAAGAAACGACCAGACACATCGCCTTCTTCAACCTCCGGATCCGATCCGGGCCAGGAAAGTATCGAAATACCCGAAAACGAGAGCCCCTGTATTCATATTTCTCGGATTCCTTCAATTCTCGTGAGGTCCATGAGCGATCAAACGAGCTTAATCCCAACAAGCTTCCATTCAAGCTCTCTCTCTCCAGACTCGGTCCTTCGCACAACGCCCATGCACAGCATGATCTATGAAGAAGAGGTAATCAAGGAAGAAGAAGAAGAAGGTTTCAATTCGAACGACCAGAGAAGCTCGGAATTCTCGCGCAGGAAGAAGGGCGAAATGGGGAGGAGAGCGAAGAGCAGGGCCTTGAGCAAGAGCTTGTCGGAGCTCGAGTTCGAGGAGCTAAAAGGGTTCATGGATCTGGGGTTCGTCTTCTCGGAGGAAGACAAAGTCGACTCAAGCCTGGTCTCCATCCTTCCTGGGCTGCAGAGGCTGGGCAAGAAAATGAAAGACGGGGAAGAAGACGGCGAAGATGCCGATCATCATCAAGAAGACGGTGACGAGAAAGCGAGTGTTGGTGAGTCTGCAGTTGTCGCGAGGCCATATCTGTCGGAGGCGTGGGAATGGGGGGAGGAGAAGAGGAGGGAGGATCCATTGACGAACTGGAAGGTTCCTGCTCTTGGGAACGAGACCGACATGAGGGAGAGTCTCAAATGGTGGGCTCACACCGTTGCTTCGACTGTTGTTCGATGACGGTTGTTTTCTGCTGTTGTTATTGGTTCAATTTGGAAGTTTTGATATTTCTTTCTTCCCTATTTTCTTCCGGTAAAAAGATTTCTTGATTTTGATCTTGTACATATGAGACACATGAATTAGTTGACAATGAAATTGGCGATTCTCATCTTTGGTAACTCACGATTCTGCTTTGTGTAAGGAAAGCAGATGTGTGACGTTCCTTTGACAGATAATATTGCGAGAAGTTTATTTCTTATGGTTCCATTTTTGTTGGGTGACTTTTCTTTTCCCCAAAATCAGGACAACATATGTCAGCTTCGTTCATTAATAATTTGATTTTTTGACATTATATACAACGTAATTGATGATGGTTTTCGTGAATTGCGTAAACGCAATGACTTCTTGTCTCCTAATGTCGTCTAAGAGCTTCTCGTCTCCTTTTAATTTTCTTCATACACTCATATAATGCCTGCTCTGGGGAAAAAATATTATATATAGTTCGAAGGATGTCTTTTGATGCACGTAAATTAACGATATGATAAGTCGGGTGCACTAAACCCTGCGTGAGTCTTTCGTCAAACTTTTGCCACTTGTCGCCCGCTTAGCATCTAGCCGCACATGAAATTTGAAAGACCATCGGTCGTTCCTCTCTCTCTTTCTCGAAGACGATGCCTTATAGATTTTTCAATTGATCTCACGCAAATCTTCAATCCCACCTGTTTCGCCGGTTTTTATTCGGTCGAAAATCTTTCACCGAATACTGCATTTCGGATTTTATTAAAGGAGACTAGAATCTTGAGCTAAACTTGGACAGAAAATGTCAAGTGCATTTATTAATCCCAATAGATCTTACACCTTGACTTGATATGATACTAAACTCGATAATACATTCAAAGTATGCCAGAATTTAATTAATGACATAACCTGAAAGAATATTGCTGGAATTTAATCAACAGCTATACTCTAAGTACAATGCTAGAATATAATCAACGACGCTGAACTAGCGGCACAACATTAGAATTTAATCAACAATGCTGAACCTAATAAAGATCCTCGTCGGATTTGAATCTACAACAAAGAATCTGAAAGTTGTAACTAGAACTACTCCTAATGCGTTAAGGATAAAGACTAGATAAAAGATGTGTCGTGTTGTTCTTGAAGAAGATCCTCTCTACATTGGAAATCCTTGAGTATTTATAGAGCAGCTTGATAACTATCGACCGAACACTTCTCCTTAATAGTCGTTTTTCACTTCCTTACGTTTCACACTTTAACCGTTTCCTGACTTGTCAACATTGCTTACGCTCCTTGGGCATCACGTAATAGTTAATTTTCTTCCACGTGTCTCTTTATTTCTTCCTTGATCTTCACGCCCATGGTCATATCTTTACATTTTGACACGTGTAAATGAATTTTTTGCCAAGTATTACCATGATTCGATGCAAAGCTCGTGATCTTGGATTCGTCGATGTCACGTGCAAAGTTTGTGATCTTGGATTCGTCGACATCACGTGCAAGGCTCGTGATCTTGAACTTGTCGACCCCTCTATGACATGTCCTGATGACAATTACCTTAGGTCTTTCTAATGCCTCTAGGCTTGACTTATGGCCTTTTTGGATTTTCGCCATGTGGGCCGTACTTTATATCTTTTGTAACTTGTAAACGGCCTACTCCCACCAAGGATAATTTTGAGTGTCAACATATACCCCCTTTTAAAAGGAATAAATTTGAATTTATTTCTTTTAAAGGTATGCCTTGTCTATGTATGAATCCCTAGGCGATGATCATGCTTTTCTGTCCTTTGACGTCTTTTCGAGCAGTCCCTACGAATTCTTCATCCAATACCCTTTGAACACATCGTCTCGTATCTTCCTCGAACAGCTGTGACTTTTCAAATCATCTTCTTGATCCTTTATTTTTGTAAAAGCCTTGTTTCACCGTCGCGTCTTCTTTTCTAATCCTAAAAATCCTTTCTTGAACCCTTTTCTGATCTTGATCCATCGTTTCTTATGGCATCCAAAAAGTCTAAATATTCAGCCAGCGATTATTACATCGCAGCTTTTGATAAGTTTAAAGACGATCTGCGCACTGATAATTGCTTTTTTCACTTATTGAAAACTATCGAGGATGAATGCAACTGTTTTTCTCTAGGCCCCAGTTTCATGGACCATCTCAATATACTTGTGAATCTCCAATTCCACTTCCCATATAAACACAGTGAGACTTTGGCACTGCAATATTCTTCTATTATGGATGTGTGGTCCACCCGGATTTTCTCGATTTCGAAATTTTCCTTCTTACGAAGAGGATTTTCACAAATGATTTATACGGTTGAAGGCTGATCAAGAAACTCGATTTTTATGGATAGCTGTCGGAATTGACTTCACTCTCAGGGTCAGTATGTCATCTTATGACCTAGAACATGGCTTATTGGGCTCCGCCATCACTTTCTGGTCTTTCGGTAACTGTTTCTTTTTTCCTTGGGGAGACATGTCCATCACTATGCTCGATGTGTTTGCTATAGCGGGTTTTGAATTGGTTGGTCATGCCATCAAGGATTTGCCTGTATTGCCCACTCCTTTTATTTCTGAAGATGCTCTAGCATACAGCAATTTATTGTCCCGATTTCATCGAGTTTCTGATCCCATTACCCAGGATGAACGTCTCTTTTTTTTGCTCTTTTGGCTATCAAAATATGTGTTTTTTAGTCCTACTCTTAAAGTTTGCAAAGACTATCTACAAATTGCCGCAACCTTAGCTACAAGGCGATGCCTCGCATTGGCCCATCTTGGTCTTGCAGTTTTATATAGAGGCTTTACTCATGCCTCTCGAGCAATGAAATTCGGGGATTTTGGAACCATCTCGAGTGCTTTTGGATACTTCAAGCATGGATGGCTTTGTATTTCCCTTCCTTTTTCGGTAAAGTGCTCGTCACCTTTCCCATTTATCTCTACAAGGGTATAGAAGACTCGTACCTCTACCTCTGGGTTATCGATTGCTGAACTGTTCCCCTTCACATATTGCTTCTCAAGCGCCTCCTTTTATCTTCTATCTTCGAGCTTTTCTTGAATTGAATCATGACCAAGTCATTTTCTTTAAATATGGCCATGAAGAGTTTGATTATTTGTTTGATCTAGCTCGATTCAACCTTTATAGGCTTTTTTGGACTTGTGCTTTGTCTGCAGTAGATCTTCCCATATGGACTTCATTGAAGGGTCGATTCTATCCTGGGTTTGAAGTATATTCTCCACAATATTGTGCTAGGCAATTTGGGCTTTGGCAAGCAATTCTTATGCCAATTCCTTATTCAATGGGCTTTTTGAAAGAAACCAAGAAAAAAAGAATATTCTCTCAAGAATCGAAGCCCACTTCTCTGTTATATTGAAATTGCTAACATAATGCGCACCCATTATGGTGTAGATCTCCCCAATGGTTTCAGAGCCTGCCCAGGACATGTTGCTGAATAGCAGACTTGGTAGTATTCCTTTGCATTTGAAAGTATTTATGAAGAGGCCCTCTGATCCGCAGTTGGTCGTGTGAAGCGGAATGGTTCTAAGAAACCGATTATTCAAGGTATAACCACTATCACTCTATGTTCCTATTCAATTTCAATCTGGTGCATCTTCTGACCTTTCATCTCTTAACTCAGAAACAGAAAAAGACTCTGATGCAGAGGGTGTCGATATTGCAGAAAATCTTATTGATGGTAAATCTTTGTCTTTTTCCTTTGTGTTAGTTTGCTTTGTCCTCCCTTATATTAGTTTGTTACTTATAAAGTTTTTCTCCCCTTTGAATTGTCTCTGGGATAAATGAAGAGGAAACATTGAAAGAAATGGTATCATTATTGAGAAGGAAAAGGAAAAGATCTTCTCCTCCCTCTCTAAGAAAGAAGTCCAACACTTTATCTATCGAACCATCTGCTAAGCCGGTTGCACGCGGTGTGGTTTCTTTAGAAGCTATTGATTCTTTGGATAAAGGTCCAAGGGATAGCATTTCTGTTCCTTTAATTCAAAATCCTGTCACCATCTTAGCATCTACTGGTCTTCCTTCTATTAAGTGGGTTATCAACATCTCAATTCCATCGACCGGTATTTCTAGCACCACACCAACTGCAACTACCTTAATATCTTCCAGCAACATCGTTACCAATTTGATGGCATCCCGAGTACAGCTCTTTACTCAGCCGGGTTCATCCACTGCTATAACCCCTGATAAACTTTTGTTGTTGTCTATCGTATTTTGCTCGTCTTGTTTACTGGATTTATTTATTCTTCTTCTCTTTCCAGTTATACTAGTAATTGTTCCCACTTCTTCATTCGTTCGAATTGCTCCGATCCTTAATTCCACCGCAAGGATCATTGTCGCTCTTAATGTGGTTGGACTTGAGACAACTATGCCCGAGACAGGTACATACTTTTCAAATATTACGTTGTCTTCAATTCTAATCCCAAAACTGAGATATCATTCTGGTTTTACAGCACATGGTCCGTCGACAAGTATTATGGTTTAACGGATCACTATTCCAGCTACTATGGTCAATCCTTCCACAGTCTCTCTGTCGACGTCTACTCCAGTGTTCGTAACCTCGGCTTTCACGACTAACTTTGCTGAGGCTTTATCATCGACGTCTATCTCACCAACTCCTTATCATCAGTCGACCACCGCTTATACGGGCAAGGCAATGCACACTATAAATGAAGCTGAATTTATTTTGGCATTTAATCCATATGACTTGTCACCTCATTTTGGTCAATCAAAACTGGCCATTGTCAAGAAGAAGATGGAGTTGACGCGCTTTTTAGAATTCTCTATAGGAGGATTTGCGAGGATGTCGTATGATGCTGCAGCCTTAGAGCAGTTCAAGCTCCTCATTGAGCGTCTTGGGAATGACAATGCCGAAGTTGTGTCTATTCTTCCTTTGGCACTCAGAGAACGACTCAAGGCTTTCTTCCAAGAGTTTCAGACTATGTTCGACAACTATCAATAACTCTTGGGCCACGTACGAGAGGCGTCTATTCCCACAGAAATACATGAAGAGCCAGCTGATATTGTGAAGGAGGCTAGTGAGACAGTAAACACTTGTCGCGAGTCCCTTCGGGGCTATTACAGATGAAGTAAGTGTCCTTGTCGAGAAGGAAAGACGTCTTACGGCGGTCCTTTAAGAGACTTGTTGGTGGCGAGAGATGAAGCTTTGTCAATAGGCAGAAATTAAGCTAGAATTGCGTCATCACATCGGTGTCTTGAAAAGTTTGAAGTAACAAGAGCACAAATGAGTACTGAACTCCGTAATAGAACACCATCAAAATAAAAGCGCATGTACTTCAGAGATGAATAGACTAGAATCTCAATTGTTTTTGCTCCAACGAGAGATTCATGACTTTCTGTCGGATAAACCTTCTTCTCCTCAATAAAATACCTTTATTTTTCATTGAGTATCCTATGTGTGCCACGATCATTCTTAACCAATTTTTATAATGGAACCCGAACCTTGCGCCTTCATTCATGTGCACGTCACCAGTTAGTGGGCCTAACTTATCGGCCAAATAGACTAGTATAAATACCTAATAGCCGTTAACCAACTTCATCACTTGGCCCATCACAATGGCTAACTTTTCTTCTTTCCTAACCAATGCTCAAGCTCTCATTCGCCTAAATTGTTTTGAGAACCTTCGGAGTTTCGAACGACAAGGGCGCCTTTCTCTATCCTTTATGTATTACGATGCAAAAGCTCGTCACGTGATCCTAGGTCCATATCTCAAATCGACACCTCCACCATCCATCTTTACTGAGCATTTTCCATGTCATTATAAGGAGGTTCTTCCTATTAATCGATCTTGACTTAGCATCTCTGCTTGGGCATCACCAAATTCTCGCTTCAACTCGTATCTGTGCTATGATGAACAATTCTCTCAGTAGTACCAAAGGATGAGACCAGAGATGTCCACCATTTGGAAAGCGGTAAAGATAGAAGAAGCCTTATCACTAAGCTGTTTTTCCATAGATCCTATGGAGTATGGGCTTATCGGAGCTTTTTGTTATCTTTGGTCACCATCAACTAATTGCGTTTTCCTGCCCCCTGGTCTGGTAGCCATTACTTTGCTTGATATATGGTCACTGACTGGCCTATTACCTTTTGTGGAATTTTATAATCAGAAGTCGTGGTCATATCCAGATTTTTATGGTATCTCTTTCGTTGATCTCTCATTTCCTGACTTTATCAAGGAATTTAGCAAGCCAGACGGACCAATAACTCCTCAAGAACATATGTTGCATTCCTACTTTGTTGGCTCTGTTGATATATCTTTTGTACCACCTCCATATCATGTGGGTTTATGGACATCGCATATGCCCTTACTCAAGGTGTTGATGTGGAATTAAGTCGAATGGCCTTGTCTGCCTTGTACAAAGGCCTGACTGATGCACAATCTTCATTGTTTAGTGCGTATCCTGACCCTTTTATTGGTCCGCTGTGGATATTACATGGATGAGTTTGATCATATTTTCCTCATATGTTCACGTCTTACGGTTCTACACCTATCGACTGGTATGATGTACATAAGCAATCCATGGAGACTATTTTTGGGCCTTTGAAGTTTTGTAGCATTTTTCTCCAGCCAATTAGAAGGCTTCCGATCTTGGAATACTTCCTGGGTATTTTGCTTACCCTGAAGAACTTCACTTTTCGTAGGTTTGTTGTAAACTTTGTGTATGATTCATCGATCGCTCAACACAACACCTTAATATTTTGGGCAAGCATCCTTATTCCCACCGATCTTCCATTGGAATTCACTTTTGGGGGAAGATTTTCTATTGGCTTCGAGGTATACAACCCCCATTACTGTACTCGTCAATTTGGATTGATGCAGGGTATTCCTATACCAATTATCTACTCAGTGAACTTTCTTTATCCTTTGTCTCCGCGGAATGATGCCCTGTTATGTTACAATGAGGTTGCTAAATATATTCTGGGACAATTCAATCTTGTCAATAATTTCACCACTCTGTACGGTTCAATCTCATTTAATCAATGGTGGGATGAATATAAGGCCTTGATTTTTCCTGAAGACCTGGATTCTGCCTTGTTGAGGATAACCCTGCTTCCAATGGGATTGTTACGTCCTTTTAGGCGGTTTCCTATGCCTAATATGCCCTTATCTCCGAGCACTCCATCATTATCTTTCTCCGATATGGATGAATTTTTAAGTGAATCGATGGACAAAGTGAGGTCTACTATGGATAATTCTTCCCTTAAAGCTCCTTAGGTTAACAACATTCGAGTCATTGGGGTTAAACGTCTTTCGATAAGCAACTTTTTTCCTCCTGCTAATCATGATGAAATTCGCTTGAAGGGAGCTCAACTTTGTGAGTTCCGAAAGGAAGGATACGACGTCATTTGCGACGTCCCAAAGATTGAAGACAAAGTTAGGTCCTTGCTTGACTATCTGACTAATTTACCTTACCCTTTACCTTGTCGAGCTTTAGACATTGCTCTCCATGAATTCTCTGATTCATTTGATGTAACTATGAAGGCTTTTAAGGCAGGGCTTGAATATGTTAATAACATCGAGGGCAAAGAGAAGACCTTGAGTCTTAAAGAAGAAGAACTAGTCAAGGCTCGTAAGGTCTTTGAGGCATTCCGTGTTGATGAAAGCATTTCTCTGTCGATGCTCTTCGATCAAAGTAAGGCTCTATTAAACCTCGAAGCGTCCATGAAGCAATTGAGCACTGAGGTGGAGGATAGCCAAGCCAGAAAGAATGAAATCCTGGAATTAAACTGTGATCGAGAAGTCCAACTTCACGGCTTCGTTTTGGGCCTTGAACAACATTTCGTTTAATTTGCGATTTCTTTTTCTTTCCTTTTCATGTCATTAATGCCGGGAATAGCACTAATGTAAATATCTTTATTGCTCGACTTTGCCTTTTATCTAAATAATCATAGTCTACGCCTGCTTTGATGGCATTATTGACTGAACTGCCTTCTCTTTATGCTCTTGAAAAGACGTCTGTGTATAATCTTTTGTACTTGTATTTAATGAATCAGTATGACGCGTGATCACTTTATATCTGTACGATTTACTTCTGCCGTCGTATAGACATTCGTTTGAGTGGTAGTTGAATCCCATCGGTATATGTGTAAATCATCGAGCGGCTAAGAGTGATTATCGGCACGTTTTTCCCCAAATCTTGCTTCGTGACCTTCAAGGAATAAATATCGATTACTCACAATGTTCAAATCCCTATATCTTGGGCTGATCAATCGAATACGAACGTGCCCATCGAGATATTCGTCACATCAGTCAATCTTCTCGTACCAATTCGTGATCATTCGAGACTCCAGTTGCGGGCTATAAATAGTGGGCTTATTGCGATCAAGACTTCACCACTCGACTTTGAATTTTAACCCCTCATCTTCTAGAGAAATCACCTTTCTTTTATTGTGCCAATCGTCGATGGAGTCTAGTGCCTCGTCATCAACCTCAAGTGCCCGCAAGTTCAAGGCCTTATGGAAGGAGATTATCTCCTCCCTGAGCTTGACCTACGTTGTCCTGGTTGTCAAGCCCCAGGCGGTGTTTAAGGTCGAGAAGCTGATTCTCAAGGGGAGACCCGATGACCTACCTTCCGATAATCCTTTTCTTGCTAACTATGAGGAGTTCATGACCGTCTTCAAGCACGGGGTGGTCCAGTTCGAGGACAATGGGAAGGCCATCCATGCGTACTTCGTTATGGAGTGCTTGTCTGAGAGTATCAAGGAGGAGATCAAGCATGCTGATGTGGTGTACAATGCACTCTCTGATGTACAGGGCCAACTCCACTTTTCCCGAGAGCATCTTAATAAATACCGATAGCCAATTTTTGAGCGGATCCAGGAAGTGGAGAAGAAATTGATGCAAGGAGTTCCTTGCCTCGAAAATAATGAAATCGAGATGGACTTCTCAATGGATTCTCATTGTGAAGCCTTTGTCCACTCCGCTTTCACATCCTTGGGTAGAATGGCCGAGAAGTCGAATGAATTGGTGGAGTCCCACCTTGAACTTATCCGAGGGCTTAACAAACGGCTGTCGAACCTGGACGAGATGCTCCTCAAACTCGGAAGAGGCCAAAGAGTAGACTGAAGTGGCAAATCAGTGCCTAGAGGAGCGGATGTAGCACTTTGTGGCCCATTTTAGAGAACACATTGGCTTCGACCTGGGAGAGTGAAGATGGCTAGCAGGTCTGGATTCGGAAGGAAGGAAAGAAGGAATGAAGAAGAAGAAGAAAAAGAAGAAGGAGGAGGAGGAGGAGGAGAAGAAGGAGGAGGAGGAGGAGGAGAAGAAGAAGAAGGAGAAGGAGGAGAAGAAAAATAGGAACGAAGAAGAGATTTTTATCTCTTTTTTTTTATCTGTCGTTTGACTATGAATAAAACTGGCTTTACTTAGAATTTTCAGTCTCTTCTTCCTCCATGTCTCGCATCTCCCACATTGTAGGTTAATACTTTTTCAAATATTTGCCATTGATAGTATGGGAAAATTCCTTTCCATCGATGTGCATTAGTTGATAAGCATTTCCAACAAATGCTTCGATTATCATAAATAGTCCTTCCCAGGTTGGTGACCATTTACCAAACTTTTCACTGTCCAAACTCATTGGCGAAATGGTTTTCCATACTAAATCACCAATTTCGAACTGTTAATGCTTCACATATTTATTATATGCTTTGGCAACTCTATCTTTCTGGAGGATTAGTTTTTCCAAGGCAATCGCTCTATTCTCTCCCAATTCATCAATGTTGGTGAACATTAACTCGTCATATTCCTCTTTGGCCAAGTTATTTTAGAGTCTGACTCGTAGGGATTGAATCATAACTTTGATAGGGAGAACTGCCTTTTGTCCATAAGTGAGCATATATGGGCTAGTTCTAGTAGCAATCTTTTTAGACGTTCTATAAGCCCATAATACAATCGATAACAACACATCCTACTCTTTGGGATTAGCCTCCAGGTGTTGTTTAATTAGTGCGATGATGGCTTTGTTGGAGGCTTCAGCTTGGCCATTGACTTAGGCATAATAAGGAGTTAAATGAATCATTTTAATACCTCTAGCCTTGACGAAAATAATCACCTCTTGTCCAGTAAAAACTATGCCTTCGTCCGTAATTATAGATTCTAGAATGCCAAATCGATGGATAATATGCTCCTCGATGAACTCCTTTGCTATCTTTTGTGTTATATTCTTATACGAGGCCACTTCAACCCACTTGGTAAAATAGTCGGTAGCAACTAGAATGAAGCTATGTTTTCTTGACCAAGGGGGGTAAATTTTTCCTATTATGTCCATAGCCCATCCTCTAAATGGTCAAAGTTTGATGATAGGCTTCATCACGGTTTCAAGAACATGTTGAATGGGTCCGTACTTTTGACAAGCTTCACATCCGTAAGGATAGCTTATGCAGTCTCGGGTAATAGTTGACCAAAAGTAACCATGTCGACGGAGTAATCACTTTATTTTTATCCTTGATTAATGGGCCCCACATATGCCTTCGTGAACCTTGGCTATTGCTATCATAGATTCTTGTCGTCCTAAACATTTGAGCAATAGCCCATCCACAATCTTACGATATAACTCATCTTTGATCATTAAATAATTGAAGGCCTTTCTTTTGAAGTTTCTATCAGTAGAGACCGGGCTATTGAGATACTCTATAAATGGGGTTCTCCAATCTTGGGTTACCACTTTGTCGACAATCGTGTTGTCGACAAAAGTTTCTATCGACTGTGTAAATATGACTCTATTGTCCATCGATGGTAAAACCTTAATCTAAGTAATCATATGGTCAACAAGCTTTTTTGATATTTTATAACCGGAAGCTATTTGTGCCAAATCATTGGCCTCCGTGTTATGCTCTCTTTTAATATGGATCAACTCAAAGTCGTCAAAGTGATTTAGAAGCTCTTTGGCTAGTAAATAATAAGATATAATATTCTCGTTAAGACACTGGTACTCCCCAGATAATTGCTCTATCACCAATTGATAATCCCTTACAACTTTGACGAAATGTATTTTCATGTTGGCCAAGATATTTAAGCCAATGATTAAGGCCTCATATTCAGTCTGGTTATTGGAACATTCAAAATTTATTTTGAACATAAGTTTCGTTTTCTGTCCATGAGGGGATTTTATCATGATCCTAGCCCTAGCAGATCCAGGGGTACTAGATCCATCGAAGTAAAGCTTCCATGGGACCACGTGAACATATCCCTCATGACTTTCATCTCGTGTTCCAGGATATTCCGTAATGAAATCTGCTATGGCTTGTCCTTTTATTACTTTAAATGGTACATAGACTAGATTTATTTCAGTCAGAGTAAATGTCCACTTGGCAATTCAGCCTCTAACAATAGGCCGAGTCAACATGTACTTAATCAAGTTTGTTTTACATATCACATGTACTGTAGTCGGCAGCATATAATGACGTAATTTTGTACATGTGTAAAACAATGACAATGATAGTTTCTCAATCGCAGTGTATCTTGTTTTAGGATCATTTAATATCCTACTCAAATAATACACCGCTTGCTCTTTGCCTTCACCATTCTCCTGTGCCAGTATACATCCGATTGTAGTATCAGTAGCGGTCAGGTATAATTTCAATGGTTGACCCGCTCTTGGTGGCATCAATACTGGCGGATTAACTAAGCGGTAAAAGCATGTTGATGTTTGTATTTTCATACAAACTCTTCGTGACTTTTCTTCTTCAACAATGGAGAAAACATCTCAATTTTTTCTAACAGGTTAGTAATAAATCGACGTAAAAAATTTATCTTTTCTAAAATCATCTGAAGTTGCTTTTTAGTTATGGGGGGGTGGCAATCTAAGATGGCTTTAGCTTTATTCTTATAGATTTCAATTCCTCTCTAATTAACCAGGAACCCTAAGAAGTTACCAGCCCTTACTCCAAAAGCACATTTTAATGGATTCATTTTCAGGTCGAATTTCTGCATCCTAATAAGAGCTTATTCTAAATAGTTTAAGTGACATACCTGATCTGATTTGATAATAACATCACCGATGTAGACTTCCATAAATTCTCCAATCATGTCATGAAAAATAAAATCCATGGCCCTTTGATAAGTTTCCCCTGCATTATTTAATCTAAATGGCATGACAAGCCATTCAAAAGTACCAATAGCCCTAGGACACCTTAATGCAGTTTTATGGACATCCTCTTTAGCAATGAATATTTGATTGTAGCCTGAATGACCATCCATTAATGACATAATTTCGTTTCCAGAAGCTGAATCAACTAGCATATCCGCCATTGGCATCTGGTACTCATCCTTGGGGGTGGCTGCGTTTAAGTCTCAGAAATCAATGCAGACACGTAGCTTCCCATTCTTTTTCTTTACCAGGATTATGTTAGACAACCACTCAACGTACCATGCCGTCCTAATAAAACCTACTGCCAGAAATCGCTCGACTTCTTCTTTTACTTTAGGGATAACCTTCGGGGCGAATCGTCTGGACAGTTGTTTATGAGACCCGAATCCCTTTTTTTATGGGTAGTTGGTGTTCGATGACATCTCTGCTTAATCCTAACATTTATTTATTATCTCAGGCAAAACAATCCTTATACTTCTTTAAGAGTCTTATCAACTAAGCTTTGAAGTGGTTATCGATCAACGAACTTATGTAAATAGGACGGTGTTCATTACCTAACCCAAGGTTGACCTCTTGTAACGGGTCTTGAGCTTCAATTGATTTATCAATTTCTTTTATGGGTGACTCTTTAAAGTCAAGGATTCCATCAACAACTTCTGCGGATTGTTCTGTACGTTCGGCCCGATAGGTCGAGTACCTCTCAATGAGGTCTTTTGACAATATATGATTCTCTATAGACAACCTCATTTAATTGTACTGTCAGTTGACTCTTTGGAACCCACTCAACAATCCCTTTGTCAAAATGGCAGAATGGAATACTATTGGGGTCAATGAGAGGTGGCTTACTGATGGATATACTGTCTTTCAATGCTAATTGACGAGTTGGAGATGTATGTGCATATGTTACCTGTAATTTGGTGTTTGCTTTGACGTATTCTACTTTATCCCCATTCCAAAATTCTAGCATCTAATGGAGAGTTGATGGTATGCATTGATTACCATGGATTCAATCTCGGGCCCAATAGTAAATTGTAAGACCTATCTACATCGACCATACAAAAGGACATTTTGGAAGTTTTGGTACCCATAGTTAAGTCGGCTATGAAAATTCCTTTAACTTCGGAGATTTCTCCAGTAAAGTTAGACAATTGAATGTTCGACAGAATAATCTCCTCATCTCGTTTTCCTAGTTTCTTGTAGAAACGATATGGGATGAGGTTCAGCGTAGATCCCCCATCCACCAACACTCGTGACACCGGTCAGCCATTAACTTTTGCGTTGATATTCAGAGCCCTTAAATGATTCGAACCTTTAGGTGGAGGCTTTTCAAATTCAACTACCTCCTCTATGTCAAAGTGAAATTTTGCTTTTTCTTTCTTTTCCATTGTAACCTCTACCAAATGATCCGGCTCCATCGTCATTACCTGAAGGTTCGATGGAAGGCATACTCAAACCATGCAAGAGCTCAACGATGAGATTTATCTTAACAATTGTTGTGGTTCGTACCGCGTAGACTCAATGCCTTGCTTTGGTGAAGATTGCTGAGGACGACCAGATGTCGATGTTTGAATTCCTAGTTTTCGTTTCCAAATCAAATTCCCACGCTTAGGATTTTTCGGCTTGACCTTTTGCTCTGCCATCAAAACTGGTTTAACTTGCTTGATATGAACTTGAGTTACTTGATGTTGGAGCTGATATTCCTTTCTTTTCCTCAACATTCTCTTTTTTTGAGTTCGCGTCAGATTTGAACTACGATTTTGAGTTCGTCAGACTTCATACCATTGACCTACAAATGGGTCTCTTGGCACTTTCAGAGTTTGTCGACGTAGTGGATGAGGGTCTATGCAAAAATCCTTTTGATCAGGGAAGTTAGAACCCCATCCACTTGGCTCAATTTTCCCATTGTACGAAGGTGGTGGAGCATAACTGACATAATAATCATATTTACCACTAAGCTCTCTCAGAGTACCGATAGTCGGATCACCTTCTTCATATCTTTGCTTAAATGACTTAATAACCTTATTACGGCTTTTACGACATCTATAATGATTAACACCCTTGGAAGGAGTTTGTTCATCAATGAGTACCAGATCACGAAATCTGTCGACAACCCCACTAGGCGGATGTCTTCGACTTTTGGAGTAATATTTCTCTTGTTCCAACAGTCGTTTACATTTTTCGCAAAAACGACTTGGCTAATGCCCCTTGGTCTTCGTCCTTAATGACACCATCCTTACCATTACAGAAAAAGGATCGACATTAACTTCCATCGGGGACTTACCTTTTTCTTCACATAATTTTATCTTCCCTTGTTTAATAGCCTCCTGGACATTTCTTTTAAATACAAGGCAGTCATTAGTGGCATGGCTCCATGAATGGTGCCATTTGTAATACTTCTTTTCCCGCTAATTCTTCTTTGGTGGGTAAAACCTGACCCTCCGTCAACTTGATATGTCTGTCAGCTAATAATAAGTCAAATATTTCCTTTGTCTTGTTGATATTGAAAGAATAAAAAATGGGTTCCTTAGTCTTGGACATGAGGTTGGATTTTTCTCTAACTCTTGCCGGCTTTAGAGTTTTGTAGATGTATGGCTTATTAATAACCATTTTCGCGAGAGCCACATTTGCTATATCTATTAATTCAGTTTTATCCTCGCTCTCGTCAGCATGAGTCTAGCGAACTTCACCCCGTCGACCATACCTTTTGTCTTTTTCCTGGAGGAGACTTTCATGCTTAGTAGCTATGGTTGACAACTAGAACAGATCTGAATATGGTTGTCCAACCATTCTCTCCCGAATCTCAAACTTTAATCCATTAAAAGCGAGGTCCGCAAAAGTCTTCTCAGGTAAAGGGACTAAACACTTATTCCTTGCCCTCTTAAACATGGAAACGAACTGATCGACAAACTCATTAGCTAGCTGTTTCATGGTCGAGAGATCAGCTATTGATAAATCCGGCACAGCCCTTTGAAATTAGCAATGAAATAACCTTTCCATTTGTTCCTATGATGTAACCGAGTTCACAGGTAAAGTAGTATACCATATAAAAGCGATTTTTGACAAGGACAAAGGAAATAACCTCAATTTCCAATAATCAGCATGAGTCGCATCACCGTATTGAGCCAGAAAACAATTAATATGTTCAAAAGTGGACTGATCTTCCTCTTTAGTGAACAATGTAAATTCTGGCATTTTAAAACCTCTTGGATACAATATAATATCCATCCAATCAGGATATGGTTTTCTATAAATGTTAGGGAGTAATGCCATATCATGGCCAAATCCTCTCATTACATGGTCCACTACTAACTAATTTTGTACTGGACCCACGACGGGCATAGGAGCTATCACATAATTAGGTGGCAATGGCTGATTCAGATTTTGATGAGGTAATTGGTAGAACGGCTGTTGTGGTAACTGTAGCTACTGTTGAGGTGGTGGTTGCATTTGTTGTGGCATGTTATGAACAACCAGAGGTGGGTTAATTGGTGGGTTTAACTGTACTGGCAATGGTTATTGGACTTGAACATTTGGACCCATAGGGGGTGAAAAATGCTAATTCATGTTAGGCACCACAAGTTGAGGCACCTGACGTTGCGGTTGGATGTTTATCTATTGGATTTATTCTTGCCTCCTAGGGAAGGGTGTTATGAGAGTCTAAGGGCGCGTTTGGTAACGCTTCTGTTTCTCTATTTTTCTGTTCTTCTATTCTCTGGAACAAAAAAAGAATAGAAATCTGTTTGGTAACGCATTTTATTTTTCTATTTCCTGGAATAGAAAAGTGGCCAAGAAATAGATTTGAAGCAGAAATAAGAAGTAGAAAAAATCTACTTTTTTGTTCCCAGAAATAAAAATAGAAATACAAAGGTTCGGTCCTCAAGCCGCGACCTCAACTCCTCCTCCATCCTCCGGCATCTGCAAACCGTCTTAAAGCACCGGTCCGGTCCATTCTCGGTGGAAATAATAAAAAAATTAAAAATTAATTAAATTAAAAAAAATTAAAAAATTCCAAAAATTCATAAAAATCAGAAAAATTCTCAGAAAATCCATAAAAATCAGAAAACTCATAAAAATTTGCAAAATTCTGAAATTGAAAAAATTAAAAAAAATTCATAAAAAGCTTTATAAAATAAAAAGAGACGGATTTTAGGAAAGTAAAAAGTTTTAATAAACTTGTCCCCAAAAAAAATCAAAAATAAAAAAATTCACATAATGGCTTAGAATAAATTTAAAAATTCCGAAAATTCATAAAAATTAGAAAAATTTCAGAAAAATCCCATAAAAAATTAGAAAATTAAAAATTCCCAAAATTCATATAAATCAGAAAAATTCTCAGAAAATCCATAAAAATCAGAAAAACTCAAAAAAACCCTTAAATATTTGCAAAATTCCGAAATTGAAAAAATTATAAAATTTTCATAAAAAATTTTCTGAAAAATAAAAAGAAACAGATTTAGGGAAAGTAAAAAATTTTAATAAATTTTACCCCAAAAAAATATGAAAAATTCACATAATGGCTTAGAATACTTGTGGCCACCCACTTTGAATGAAATTTAAATTTTTGAGGTGCCCAAGTGGTATTTTTGAAGATTCCTTAGTTTAGGGATTAAAAGGGGTTTTAAACCCCTAAAAAGGATTAGACAAACCAATAAACCATGCTTATTGGATTTTTTCACTTATAACTTATACTTATAGTTAAATAAAAGATATAAATTTGAATGCAAAAAATTGGGAATAGAAATTTTGTGCAGTTACCAAACGCATTTCTGTTCTTTTTCTATTCCAGGAATAGAAATTTTGTTCAGTTACCAAACGCATTATTTTACTCAAAAATTCTTCCAGGAAATAGAAATAGAAAAAACTATTTCTGAAAAGAAATTGTTCCTAGAAATAGAAACATTACCAAACGTGCCCTAAGCATCTAGGACTACAGGTGGACTTACCTGGATGACAGGGGGGCCTTGTATCTGAGTAACCTGGTGTCCTATTTAGAAGTTTTCATCAATCACCAATTGTCGAGCAATTCCTCCATTCGGGTCCGCACTAGCGTGCGATAATCCTTCGCTTGGTGCTGTGGGCAAGGTTTCACCCCTTGATAATATTTGAATGGGTGGGATTGTAAACATAGTTTGCATCACTGTTCCAAACTGAACTGCAGGACCCCCACTGTTGATGGAGACCCTGTTCTCAGTTGGGTCGATACGATTGGCCCTCCATTTTAACCTTGTGTGCATTCCTGATAAGTGTTAATGATCAAGGGTCTAACCACATCAGTCATACGCCTTACCACATAGCCAGCGAACTCATTCTGAGTTTCTTCAATAGTCCGCCTCATAGTAGAAAATGCAACTAGTATGAGCTTAGTTTGCCTTCTATCTTCAACATGTTGCCTCGACATATCTATAACCTCTTCTCGAGATTGGTTAGGCACCTCGATATGAAGAAATTGAGCAAATGATGTTTCAGCACGGGTATTATCTTCCGCCATTGATGCAGCTTGTTTGTCAGTGGTATTATCCGAGTTGGTTCTACTACGGGTGCGTGGCATAACACTCTCTCTACTTAACTCAATAAGGGTCCCACCGAGCGTGCCAAAAAGATGTTTTGTCAGTTTTTATTCCGTCGAAAATTTTTCACCGAACGCTGCGTTTTGGATTTTATTAGAGGAGACTAGGGTTTTCGGCTAAGCTTGGATAGAGAATGTCAAATTCATTTATTAATCCCAATAGATCTTACACCCTGACTTGATATGATACCAAACTTGACAATGCATTCAAAGTAAGCCAGAATTTAGTCAATGACGTAACCTGAGAGAATATGGCTGGAATTTAATCAACAGCTATACTCTAAGTACAACGCCAAAATTTAATCAACGACGCTGAACTAGCGGTACAACATTGGAATTTAATCGACAATGCTGAACTTGATAAAGACCCTCATCGGAATAAAATCTATGATAAAGAATCTGAAAGTTGTAACTAGAACTACTCCTAATGCGTTAAGGATAAAAACTAGATAAAAGATGTTTTGTGTTGTTCTTGAAGAAGATCCTCTCTACGTTGGAAATCCTTGAGTATTTATAGAGCAGCTTGATAACTATTGACCGAGCACTTCTCCTTGATAGTTGTTTTCAATTCCTTATGTTTTGCACTTTAATCGTTTCCTGACTTGTCGGCATTGCTTACGCTCCTTGGACATTACGTAATAGTTAATTTTCTTCCACGTGTCTCTTTATTTCTTCCTTGATCTTCACGTCCACGGTCGTATCTTTACCTTTTGACACGTGTAAATGAATTTTTCGCCACGTATTACCATGATTCCATGCAAATCTCGTGATCTTAGATTCGTCGATGTCACATGCAAAGCTCGTGATCTTGGATTCGTCGACATCACATGCAAGGCTCGTGATCTTGAACTTGTCAACACCTCTATAACGTGTCCTGTCGACAATTACTTTAAGTCTTCTTAATGCCTATGGACTTGATTTGCGACCTTTTTGGATTTTCGCCATGTGGGCCATACTTTATATCTTTTGTAACTTGTAAATGGCCCACTCCCACCAGGGATAATTTTGGGTGGCAACACCACCTAATGTATACTTGCGAATATTCTATGTAGAGCATATTTGACTATAGTATTTTCTCGGTTTCAAGGCCACTAAGTTTTGAGATTGCGACTATAGTAATATTTGTCGAGAAGATATCAAATACCATTCTCACTTTGCATCCTCTAGTTTATAAAATACAAATTCGCATCTCATATTTCAAGTTGGATACAAAGTTGCACCTCCCATCAACTAACTCCTAAACTTATTTACGAATTCGCCATTTTTCCTCCTCAAATTGCCTCTCCCATCTACAAAATTTTTAACCCTCCAAAATAGTGCCCTAATTTTTTTTTGGTCAAAAAATAGAGCCCCAATTACAAAAAATAGAGCCCCAAGGTTATGTAGCCACCATAACCTTGTTTAATGTCGCCACTATTCGTCGATGTTGCTGTCACTGTCAACTTACAAACATTATATTGCAGTATCCCGTATTGTTTGGTAATGGGGTTCATATGCTCTTTATATATATATATATATATATATATATGTAGTCTTCCTTCACATATCAATTTGACTTTTTGGATTTGACTTTTTAATAGGGTCTCAAAGTCTGGTTCTGCCCCTTTCGCGTGTGCATCCACTTCCATTAGTCAAATTCTACATGCCACTCCTATTTTGATTTGTGCGTGAGAGAAGGTGTTAAAAAATTCCACATTGCTCGATAATTAGATTTATATGCTCTTTATATTTGTGTGGTCTCCTTTCACCTATCAATTAACTTTTTGGGTTGAATTTTCCAACGATTCCCATCATCCCTTCTTCCTCTAGCCGATTGTCGACCAAAGGCGAAGGCCAATGAGGGTGAGCCTCGCCTTCCCTTGGCGAGGGTGAGCCTTGCAACCTTGCCCAACCACTGGAGGATTGGCAAAGACCTCAATGACCGACTAAAGGAAGAAGGAAAGAAAAAAATAAAAAATTTGAAAATTATTAAAGTATTATTAAAAATATCTAACGTCAGCACCGGTCACTCCATATAGGATGACCGACATCCATGTCAGCGATTATTGGTCAAAATTAATCGGATGGACTGAATTAACATAAATACAAAATGCTTTTTTTTTGTAAGGAAAAATACAAAATGTTTAGAACTCAATTATCAAAAAAATAAAACGGTTGAGGACTCAATTGACACATTTATAATATGTTTATAACTTTTTTGATAATTTGTCCTCTTTTGATTTGTGCTTATCCGGATGCTTGGACCATCTTGAAGGACGTAGTTGATCCCTCTCCGCCAATTTTATATCATATAAGATTTTGGAAAAACGAAATACTATTTATGAAGATAACTATAGTTTCGAAAAAATTTTAATGAAAAATACGAGCTGGCACAAGCCTTCAAGTCTCGCGCGAGTCTGTCGGCATTTCAACTCGAGTCAATCCAACTCCAAATGCGATTTAGCCTTCCTACGATTACCACGATATGAATCTGAGGATTGGCCTTTACTTAATACAGTTGATCTAATGCAAGAACTTATTCTAGCATCATCAACTATTTATATATGATTTTCTGTTTTTTATTTTTTGTAGAATGACGGCTTAATTAGGTATGCAAATTATATTCCTAATTCGCTATAATAAGGCCATAATTTGATTTTTGAGTGTTTTCCTAAGCATGGTAACAACTCATGACATTTATTTAAAAGAGCGATTTAGAGTTACCAGGCCTTTGTGATTTTCCGTCGCGCTGATTAAAGTTTTGGCTTTGAAGGCCTTTGAGAAAGAGGTTTCAAAGTACAAGAGAGAGAGGAGAGCTTGTCATGGGTTAAAATGAGGGGTGGAGGTGCTTATTTATATTCCTAAAAATATGGTCGGCTCGCCCTAAGCCAGATAAGGTGAAGATAGTTTAGGGTGAGCTAGATTTTTTTTTTATCCAAAGAAAATTTCATTCATTTGTCATACTCAAACATGAGAGGAACATAAAAAACTTCCAAGAAAAGCAAATCCCAAAAGAGCTGCAAAACAAAGAAAAATCTAGAAAACCAAAAAGTGCAGCTTGCTGCTATAAGTAAGCTCTCATTCCAAAAGACTAGGTCTATCACAACATTAATAAACAATCGGCAGCCGATCATCGGGAACCGTTAGTGAGGGCACACGTCGAGATCTTTCTCTCCAGAAATTACGGCTTGTAATGTGTGCCTAGGTCTGGTGTTCTCAACACCAATGCCATACAGAGACAATAACATTTTGAACTACAGCAAATCGAATGCCTCTAAGAAACTCCCAAATCTAAATTTAGATCGAGAGAGAAAAGCTTTAATTTAGATCTAAACCTAAATCGAGAAATGAGAGTTTCCGTCGAATCTCGAATATATCATAAAACCATGTCCCAAACATCCTAATGGCTAGACTGGTGACAACGTTCTCATAAATTTTCAGCTGCAAGTAGATTAATTCATCACGATGAATGAAGAAAATCAACAATAACGAGTGAAAGAGGATGCCAAACAAGGCCAAAAAAGACTCCCAAATTAGATCAGAAGGAAAAAAAAAAAAAACAGAAGGAAAATCAAGGCTTAGAAGCAAAGCAAAGCAGGCTCTCGACTTCAAAAATTGAAGTGGAGAGCCTGCAGGTGAAGTTTCTTTGAGGGACGGTTCTTTTGGAAGAGAGAGGGTTGCCGATGAAGAGGTTAGGGTTTTCTCTAATGCTGGGTGAACCAGATTTCACTTTACCTGATTCATAGCGAATTCAGAACATGCTACCCAGATTAGGGTGAATCGGGGTAGTGGGTCTCATGGTTCACCCTGAATCGAGTGACCTCTATCTAGTTTACGACGAACCTGATCTGTTGATGAGACATTGTCTTCCAAAGCTCATATCCTTTCAGTCCAATATCAGATTGGCATGATTCACACGTCATTGGAAACCTCTTGATGCCCGATTTTCATATATGCATCCGAATTGCATTCCCCAGTCGGTATCTTCAATTCAGTTGGTCTTTCGACGACTTTGGCTCTCGGAATCCAATCTCTCTCTCTCTCCGAGGTCGTTCAGGTCCAAAGTTTGTCTCAAAATAGCTCGCTCTTTGGTCTTTTTATTTGTTTTATTCTTAATTTTTTTTGTTTTTGTGATTTTTTTCCTTGAAAAAATTTGACCTAAACTTTGATTCGTAATTTCTCCTTCGTTAATCCCATCCTCCTTGATGCATCACAAACGCGTTGAATTGTATGAAAGTCTCTTTGAATTGGGAAAACATCTCAGATTTGCTGATGCCATTGCGATCAAACAATAGATGCGATATCTCCTTATCCTGATATCTGATTGGGGCATATTGGCAATGGTTTGAAAGCCCTCGATGTATACAATTCAATTACAACATCTGATCGGGTTATAAACGAGGTTTGACCTTGGGTCAAAGTTTGTCAAAGTATGGTCAGACCTACAAAATTTTAGGTCAAAAAAGGTGTCTACATATGCATCCGAATTGCATTCCCCAGTCGGTATCTTCAATTCAGTTGGTCTTTCGACGACTTTGGCTCTCGAATCAATCTCTCTCTCTCTCCGAGGTCGTTCAGGTCCAAAGTTTGTCTCAAAATAGCTCGCTCTTTGGTCTTTTTATTTGTTTTATTCTTAATTTTTTTTGTTTTTGTGATTTTTTTCCTTGAAAAAATTTGACCTAAACTTTGATTCGTAATTTCTCCTTCGTTAATCCCATCCTCCTTGATGCATCACAAACGCGTTGAATTGTATGAAAGTCTCTTTGAATTGGGAAAACATCTCAGATTTGCTGATGCCATTGCGATCAAACAATAGATGCGATATCTCCTTATCCTGATATCTGATTGGGGCATATTGGCAATGGTTTGAAAGCCCTCGATGTATACAATTCAATTACAACATCTGATCGGGTTATAAACGAGGTTTGACCTTGGGTCAAAGTTTGTCAAAGTATGGTCAGACCTACAAAATTTTAGGTCAAAAAAGGTGTCTACATATGCATCCGAATTGCATTCCCCAGTCGGTATCTTCAATTCAGTTGGTCTTTCGACGACTTTGGCTCTCGGAATCCAATCTCTCTCTCTCTCCGAGGTCGTTCAGGTCCAAAGTTTGTCTCAAAATAGCTCGCTCTTTGGTCTTTTTATTTGTTTTATTCTTAATTTTTTTTGTTTTTGTGATTTTTTTCCTTGAAAAATTTTGACCTAAACTTTGATTCGTAATTTCTCCTTCGTTAATCCCATCCTCCTTGATGCATCACAAACGCGTTGAATTGTATGAAAGTCTCTTTGAATTGGGAAAACATCTCAGATTTGCTGATGCCATTGCGATCAAACAATAGATGCGATATCTCCTTATCCTGATATCTGATTGGGGCATATTGGCAATGGTTTGAAAGCCCTCGATGTATACAATTCAATTACAACATCTGATCGGGTTATAAACGAGGTTTGACCTTGGGTCAAAGTTTGTCAAAGTATGGTCAGACCTACAAAATTTTAGGTCAAAAAAGGTGTCTACATATGCATCCGAATTGCATTCCCCAGTCCGTTGGTCTTTCGACAAAAAAGGCTCTCGGAAAATCTTCTTGCTCTCCGAGGTTCAGGTCCAAAGTTTGTCTAAAATAATCGCTAAATTTTTTCCTTGATTATAAATTTGATGCTAAAGTTTATGATCACATTAAATAAATTAAAAAAGTTCAGGAAAACCACATTATGCCATTAGACTAAAATAGTTATCTCCTTATTATTTGTGTTAGTTTCCCATAAAAAAACAACATCTGACATATTTGATTACTAAAATTTGTTGTTTCAGACCTGGAAAATTTTAGGAAATACAAAATCCGTTGCATTCCCCAGTGTTGCTTCGATGTTGGTTAAAGCACATAATAGTTGACCAAAAGTTTGTCTAAAATAGCCTTTTGGTCTTTTTATTTGTTTTATTCTTAAATTTTTTTGTTTTTGTGATTTTTTTCCTTGAAAAATTTGACCTAAACTTTTGAACTTTTCAATTCCTCCTTGATGCATCAATTTAAAAGTCTCTTTGAATATTTTGACGATTCTCTAATAGTTCTTTTCCTTATCCCGATTTTTGTTGGAAATGGTTTGAAAGCCCTAACAATTCATTAGTATAGTTATAAACGAGGTTTGACCTTGGGTCATTTGTCAAAGTATGGTCAGACCTACAAAATTTTAGGTCAAAAAGGTGTCTACATTGACCAACAAAAGAAAATTTTTGGGGCAGTGATAGATTTAAACTTTTTATACATTTTTTTATCATTTTTTTCTCTTAGACTTTTTTTTTTTTTTTTTTATTTGATTACTAACATATTGTTTTGAGTGGATTTAAGGAGATACAAAATGTAAGGTGAGGTTGGTCACGGACCAAAAAGTTCTTGCTGGCCACCCTTCACCCAGATCTAGTGAGGGTGAAGGCTAGTGAGGGTCACCCTCACCAATCACCCCTTTTTTGCAGTTTTTTAAACTTTTCCTTTTTTTCCTTTTTTCTCTCTTTTTTTTTTCCTTTTTTTTCCTTAAGTGAGGGCTATGGTTGCCCATTGCCCTTCAGATCTAGTGAGGGTGAAAAGGGTCACCCTCAAAAGAAAATGAAAAAAAAAAAAAAAAAATTAAGAAATTTTATAATAAATTGCAAATATTATCTATGTCAATGTCAGCTGCCACGCAAGATAGCAGGTGTCCATATGATGATTTTCTGCCGGAAGGATTACATTGGAAAATCATTGAAAGATTTATAACTAAATTGATCAGATTAAAAAATTTAAGACTAAATTGTCTACCGTACAATAAATTTAGAACGTTTTTTTACAATTTTCCCGGTATAGCACCAAGTGATGTTTACATCCCAATGCCATGATATTGTGACTCGGAGCTGTTTAGGGAAAGTCTAAGCGTACGAATTCTATGCATGCAAAAGAAGACCTAGCTCTAAGAATAAGGATTATTGTCGGTGTAAAATAATTATTATAGATTCATCATTAGATGGTTGTCATGTGTATTTAGAGTTTATTTTATAACCAGATTTTTTCGCATGTCGAACCTCCAAAGATAAGTGTGTAAATAAATTTTCAAACAGGTAGTGGATATAATACAAATCTAAATAACGGAACAAAGCCTCTCTTTGAGAACATGTGCTAACGGGAAAAGGAATTATATTGCATTCTCTTTTCTAAGGTTGGTATCCATTTAGAAGTTATTATCTAACTCATTTTACTACATCTAGCCATGAACAACAAGTCTATATCAGGTTTAAAAAAAAAGCATATGAATTCTTATGTACATTTATTTGTATGATTGACTCTGTTCATCACATCACCTATGAAATAAATCTATAAATTTTGTGTACATATGCCTAAAATATTTCTCTTTTTCTTCCCTTTTTTTGCTAAACATGCAAAAGGTTATTCAAAGACTTGGTTACTACTACCAATATTGGTCTTACCTCAACTAAGGCTCCATTTGTTTCATGAAAAAGAATGATTTGGGGAACATTTTCCTAAAAATGATCACTTGTAGATAATTAGTTAATTAAAAATATTTCATTATCAATAATAATTTATATCTAAACATTTTCGTTCTCAATGGAATTTTTTTTTCATTTGTTTATTTTTATAAGCGATACAAACGATTATTTTTAGAAAAAAAATATTTCAAAAATTATTTATTTTTCACGAAACAAATACATCTAAAACAATGATTGATATTGCAAGATTAAGAGTCCTAATGAGGACCAAAGATAAATTCGGGGTATCTAAGTGTCGAGGGCTTTTATGGTCTTGAGCTCAATTTACAATCCTAATTAACATGTCCTATTCAAGTGCAATTTTTCTTCCTAACTCCTATATAAACCATCGTATCATTTGCACTTATAAAGTGATCAAATGGAAGACTGAAATCTATCTATATATATGACTTAGTGACAACCGATCCTTCGCAAAATCCGCGGCAATTGCTCTATTGCCAGGGACAGCTTGTTCTCCGCACCCGCAAACGTTTGCAGCTTGCAAGGTCTCCCCATGTGCAAGTCGTGAGACCGGAGTCAGTCCGGAAAAGAACAAACGCACTTCCCGAGGCGCAATAAAGTTTCCATGAATGCTGCCGCATGGAAGGAAAAAGCATTCGTCCGTTAAGTCAACGCAACTGAAATCAACAAAATCGGACCTGGCGTGCATGGCGGGGCCATTAATCCCATCCTGGATCTCCCCATTTGATGACCCGCGAATAGCTTGTATATATATGCTTGGTCGAGGGGAGTAATGCAGCATCCTGCCTGCTTCGATTGTCAACAATGGCTTTATATCAGGCAACTGTTCTTAGCCTTGCGCTGGCTTTGATTCTCTTCTCTGCGCTCGGATTGTCTGAAGGAAGGAAATGGAAGCTGGAGAAGAACCAGTTCCCCTCGACGTTGAGCACCAGAGAATACAAGGTGATGGGCGAGAAGGACAATGACAATCACAGTTCTCTCTTACAACCGCGGGGCGTGAAATCTCCAGCGTCGGCTTCATCAGTAGAGGCGTTTATGCCTGGTCATAGTCCTCGAGTTGGACACCCCGGGGTCAGACATCTTGAGCCTCCACCAAGTCACGTTGACGCATTCAGGCCGACCAGTCCCGGTCACAGCCCCGGGATCGGACATGGTCTACCTCCCTCAGCACCCCTAAAACTCTAATATTTTGTCTCTCACCTCCCCAAGTTGAGCATGGACGGATAGAAATGTTTATCACATTCATGGTGGCGTTTTTGTTGCTCTTATGACCGATAACATGAATAAAATTTGATTTTCCATATGCCTTGCATACTTAATTGATGTTAACATCACACAACGAAGCGGTTTCGTGCATGCTTAACCAGTTTCATCAACAAACTATACAAAGTTCAACATGATTCTTAACAACTTTGCTTAACAAGTCTTCTGTAGAAAAATTGTCCAGTCGTAAACTTATTACATATTTGCCAATTTGATCATAAACCATTCAAATTTTACCAATTGAATTATAAACTTTTTTATATTTTATCAATTGAGTCAATTCGGCCAAGTTTGGTAAGAATTCACTGACATGAATGCTGGTGTCCACGTGGTACGGTTGGCGAATGACGTAAACAATTTTTAATGATATTTTAATAATTTATTCGATTTTTTTATTATATTTCTGATTTTTTTTTTTTTTTTCCTTTCTTCTTCCTCCTTTTTCCGGTGACCGACCACGAGCCACAGGTGATGACTAGCTATCGGCCATGGTCAAGCGGGCTAGCCTCACCAACTGGCAAGGGGAACCCTTGCTAGGGATCACCCTCACTTGTGGCGGGCAACATTGACCCTCACCCAGGTGAGGTCAACCCACTCGACCATGGTTGGTGGCCAGCCATTGCTTGTGCCTAGTGGCTGATCATCGTCAAAAGGGGGATGCAAAAAGGGAATAAAAAAGAAAGAAAAAAAATGAAAAAATAAAACAAATATTAAAATATTTTTAAAAATGGTCTACGTCAACGTCGGCCATGCAATGTAGGATGGTTGAGATTCATTTTAGCGATTTCTAGTCAAAATTGATCAAATGAACTCAGTTGGCAAAATGTTTAGAACTCAATTGGCAAAATTGAAAGGTTTATAAGTGAATTGGCAAAAGTGTAATAGATTTAAGACTTTTTGAACAATTTTCCCAATTTATGTACCTTTGACAATACTAATCTCAAATAGAAATGCGCAAATATTTTTATCATTTAATTAACAATCGATTGAATGTCCAAATAGGGGCTACTGTACAACATCTTCATTGGTTGACAAATGCCAGGACATGATTAGACTTTGAGGTTCCGTTTAGTCATCCGAATTCAGATTGGAATAGGATAAAATAAAGAGAGATTCGGAAATCCTCCAAATATCCTGTGGATTGTAGATATATCTCATCAAATTTTTGGTGCAACATAAGATAGGATTTGAAATATTTGAAAATATGCAACCTAAGATAGAATTGAAAATCTTTTAAAATCCTTCTTGTGGAAAATCTATTAATATCCCATGTCGGGTTCCTCATGTACGTTATGACTCAAACCCTCTCAACCACTGTCGTCAACAAGCAGTCTCTAGGATATTGGCCTCGAGAGTTTGATGACTTTCCACAAATATAATCTCTTCCATTAAGCAAATTCAGAACTTAAAGCGAGAAGAATCCCTCTCCGACATTCCATCAAACACTTGATGAGCATTTATTTTAGAATCGATCAAGAGAGAGATCACGGAACAATAGAGGACAAGAATGAGTAATCAAAGGTAAAGTAGAGAGAGTAACCAAGAGATGATTCGGTGATGGTGGAAAAGCCAGAAAACTGGCTGAGAAAGAGAGGGAGCCACAGATAAGGTGGTGAGCCCTAGTCTTCCAAGTGAGTTGTGAGCAAAGGCACCGGTGAGGATACTCAGGACGTCGGAGTGAGGGACCATCATGGTGGACGGCCATCGGTGAGAAACGCCGAGGACAATGAGTGTTGCGACCTCACCATCCGCGGGTGCACGACTTAGGCAGTTCGGCTAATGGATTATTAAGCCTAGACTTAACTTGGGTTCTCCTAAACCCTTACCAATTTGCAACTTAAGGTTTACATTTTAAACACGTAAATCATTTCAATCAAGAGTCGCCACTAATCTATTTTTTGGTAGGTCAATTAGAAACCCAAGTAAAGTATCTGGAGAAATACTTTACTCCTACGAACTATAGATTATGGAATCAAGGACTTGGTTATACTAGATTGCTCTAATGCCCTTTTGGTACCTTTTCTCTTTTATTTAAAAAAAAGTCTTTGACAGACAGCTTGGATTCATTTTAACTTATCCACTAACATGCAAGAGGTGACCATGCGGGTGCACAATCAATAAAATTAATACTCAATAATGCAAAACAATAAATAAATTACAAGATAGGGACTTACCTCAAAGCAGCAAAAGCATATGCAATGTTAGTTACAAAATCACATTGACAATCCTAATATAATTTCTAATTAACACACAATTTCACTCAAATCTTTTTTAGAGTTTTCTCTTCTTTAGTGAAAATTAAACTATATGCAATGCATGCTACTAGTCTAACATGACATACGACATACAATTTACCTAAATATCCTAATTCTAACAACAATTAAATGCACTATTTATAATATGGCATGCAAATGAACCTAGACGTGAGATCTCTAATGGCAAGAATTAATTAATATGCGACTACTCTAATATGACATGCACGTGGTATTTTTTATATTTTTTAGTTTAAATTCGGTATGAATAATTAACCTAATTGGGATCCGCTTTCGCCATATCTCTTCATCTTGATTATGGAAGTCCTTTCTGGTATTCTAAAGATAAAAACAAATTCTCTGGATTTCCATTGGTTTTGGCGCTACAAAAGAACCCGCAATCCCATCTATTTTTTGCGGACGACGTGCTCCTATTTTCTGAAGCTCACCTGAGATCTGTTGAAATAATCAAGGACTCTCTTGATTTATTCTCTAGTTGGTCTGGCCTTCGCCCGAACAGTAGTAAAAGCACCATGTTCCTCTCGGGAGGGACTTCGGATCTACATAGCCAATTACTACAATGCCTTGGCTTTCAACTAGGCTCTCTCCCCTTTCGATATTTAGGGGTGCCTATTATTTCTTCCAGGCTTCGTAAAGAAGATTGTAGGATCCTAATTGATTCAATAATGGCGAGGGCCCGCTCTTAGACTCAATGGTTCCTATCCTTTGCAGGGAGATTTCAACTCATCAAATCTGTCCTGCACTTCATCCAGGTATACTAGGCTACTATTTTCTCCCTTCCGAAATCTGTTTTGTATAGTATTGACACCATTTTGAGATAGTTTCTTTGGAAGGGTCCTGATCTCGGTTTTGGGGGAGCTAAGGTAGACTGGATTAAAGTTTGTCTACCCAAAGAAGAAGGAGGCCTTGGTATCCGGCGACTCGTAGAATACAATAAAGCTATGATTCTAAAACACATATGGCTCCTTTTCTCTGATAAGGAATCCATATGGTGCAAATGGATTCATTCAACCTTCTTAAAATCTAATTTTTGGGTGGTATCCAAGTCTACTTTTTGTTCTTGGACTTTAAAGAAGATTCTTGACTTGTGCGCTTCAGCCCAAGCACTCTTTCGGTGGAAGATAGGCAATGGTCACTCTGTTTCACTTTGGTTTGACTGGTGGCACAGCAGAGGACCTCTCTATCTTATCTTTAGTAATGTTGACATATACCAGTCTCGGATCCCTAGGGATACTTCAGTTCGGAAATTCTATGATTGCACTTGGCAACCCTCATCCATACTAGACACTATCCTAAGCTTGATCGAGCCACCACCTATCTTTGTGGATAATATTCCGAACAAACCGATTTGGACTCCACATTCTTCGGACTCCTTTTCGGTTGCATCAACTTGGAATCATATCAGAAGAAAAGGTCACCCAGTCCCTTGGCACTCCTTCATATGGGACCATCATATTGCACCCTCACATGCTTTTCTCTTGTGGCTAGTCTCTCTCAACCGGTTGCCTTACCAAGTTCTACTCCTTTAAAACCGTAGGATTGACACTGCTTTGTGTGCCTTCTGCGGTACTAGACCGGATTCAGTCAATCACCTTTTCTTCGAGTGCCCCTCTACTAGTAGGCTGGCTTCCTTTTGGGCTACCAAATGTAACCTCCCTTGGCGCAACCGTCCTTGGCAAGAGCATATCTTATGGGCTATGAAAGTCTGCGGTGGTCCTTCCTTCGCAAACTGCCTCTCTCGGTTCTCCTTTGGAGCTCTAGTTCATATTATCTGGACTGAAAAGAACAACGCTATCTTCAGGAATAAGAGTGTTTACCTCATGGATATGCGCAAGCATCTTATCAAGGTTGTCAAAGATAAAGCCATTTCCATGGGAAGAATTCATGATACTCCTAGGAACCGCAATTTCCAAAGGAAGTGGGAACTCCCACCTTCAATCTTCGATGGTGATCGGACATCCTTGTAATTCTGTCTCTTAGTTTTTTTAGCCTTTTTGGCTTCTTGTATAGTTCTCGCTGGACCTTTCTTACCCTTTATGGACCGCTCCATGTCCTAATAGGGTCAGGAGTTGGTTTGAGCTTTAGCTTGTATTTGGTGTTTTGAAAAGTTATATATATACTTACCTTTACCAAAAAAAAAAAAATTAACCTAATTTAAACATGTAGTAATAATATCAAAGAAAAGAATCTAATCTATTCTAAGAAAATAATCAAAATTTAACCTAAACATGCAATATATTATCTACTCAAATTTTACCTAATCTTTTTGTATTGTTTTTATGGAAAGACAATCAATTCAATTCAAACAAAATACGGAAAGAAATAAAGTGAACACGACACCCAATCACAAGAAATATTATCCATATCCATTTAAATTTAGAAACAATAGATTGACAAATCATATCTCGGGCATGAGGATTAGATTGATCAATCTTCCACACAATCGCGAATCATATCTTGGGCGGAGATCGGATTGACGATTTTCCATGCCATTGCGAGTCATATTTCGGGCATGAAATCGGACCGTCGACCATAGTACGTTACAAAATTAGGAAATAATTCCTACTTTAAGGGTACTTGGGAGTTTTCATGGATATGATAATATTACTCAAAGATTTAAACAAGATTGCAATTTCACAAATTAAGCAACGAAATATATGAAAATTGAATAATGAAAATTCTTACCTTAATTCGTAATAGAACCTACATAGCGTTTCCAATTTCAAACTCGATAGGATCGGGACGGTGGCCAACAGAGGGCAATTGATGGTGTCACGGTGACCTCGTTTTCTTGGACCGAAAGTCAAGGAATCGGTCCCAAAACCTTCAAAAGAGCAAAATCCAAGGTCATGGTATAGAGATCGAGCACGGCGAGGCGCGGCTAGTCGTCTTGGTGCAACAAGGATGACTCGACATCGTCCCGGGATCACGGCTCAGCCAAGATAGGAAGATAGCATGTCGTCACGGTGGAGGAAAGGCTCACGTACAATCGGTGAGAATACGAGGGTGACCAGCCAGAGATAGAATCTTCGAATTGTTGAGCACGTGAAAACTGGATCCAATGGTGTAGCGAGCGGGGGCCAAGACCATGAAGAGAAAGCCTCGCTCCTTTGTCTTCTTCTCCTTTCCTCTCTTCTATCCTTTGCACAGAGACCACCAAGGACAAAAGCTACCGCTTGACCATGTCAAGTGTTAACTAGATTTTATTGCTTTGGAAGTGGGTCTTCAATGGACAAATCTTTTGACCGATGGAAGTGTTGGTGCTGCAATGATGGATGGTTGCCAAGCACCGGAGGAACCACCGTGGGAGGAGAGAACTTCTCTTCTTTTTCAGCCGTGAACCTCTCTCTTTCGCGCTTTTCTCTTCTCACCCTTGTGGCTGTGTATTCTTAATTGTGTGGCATACTCTTATTGCGAACCCTAACACATCTATTTATAAGAGTTAGTCAGGGTTATCTTGCAAGAGCCAAGATATATTATTTCCTAATTTTGATACTCAACTTAGGCAATTTTCTGATTATTTCCTCTAGCTGAATATTATGAATTATCTTCCAAGTATATTATTTAATAATTTGATAATTCAATTATTCAAACTTGCTCTGTAATGCAAATTTCGGCCATATATGTATTCAATGGGTTTGGACAAACATTTAATCTTTTGGGTTGACTCCAATCAATTAAGTTCAAAACCATTTACTTAAGTCCATCCGCCGCGGGTCCAATACAAATGCAGCTATATGAGCCTAAATACTAATTCAAATGCTCCTAATCTATATGCAATTTAACTAATTTTTTGTCTAGAGACCGGGATCAATCCCTAATTTTTTATGCAACGAACAACTGATTGTGTCACTAAAATTTAGGTGTCAACAGCGAGTCTCGCTTGAGGTAGGGTTTTCCTGGTATGTGGGAATTATTAAGTTAATTTTTCAAATTTTATATCCAATACGGGTTTATCCCACCCCTTAGGCCGTATTTCTTATCCGACATTTTATTCGAATATCAATTTATCTGATCAGGAAAATGTCACCAAACACCGGACAGGTTAATTTAATACCCTATTTGGATTTAAACTCGGACCACCAAACATAGCTTGAATGCTTATATTTCTGGATTAACATATTGAGCTATTCCCTAGTGGATATTGTAAGAATAGTGCTATTGACACCTAAATTTTGACGTCTTAGTTAGTTGTTCATTACATAAAAAATTAGGGGATTGATCCCAGCTTCCGAACAAAAGAAATAGTTAAATTGCATAGAGATTATGAGCATTTGCATTAGAAGTTAGGCCCAAATAATTGTATTTGCATTGGACTGGGGCAGATAGACTTAAGTAAAAAGTTATGTGCTTAATTGAATTAACTGAGTGAGCCCAAGAACTTAAAATTTGGCTCAAGCTCACTTATTATATAAGTGGTCGAAATTTGGGAGTGCCAAGATGGGAAATTGGTTTATTTAAATTAAACTGGGGAAGCCAACTTCGGCTCCATGACAAAAAAAAAGGAAGAGATAAGCATTAGTCTTCAAAATATTCGTTCTTTACTCAGCCATTTGAAGGAATAATTATTGTGGGCAAGATTTGCCCGAGAATGAAGATATTTGCTTATCCGCAAGAGGAAATGAAATTTTTTGTTTTTAACTTGAAAGTTCATCTTCCTCGCAAAAAAAGGGGGAGACTCTGACATTGACAAAGGGAGAGGCCACACATATTGCATACTCGGCCACAAAGGTGAGGCAGAAAGACAGAAAGTTTGTGTTCTTCCTGCAGGTTTTGAAAGGAGGCCACATACATGAGAAATACACGGCCATAAGGGACAAAAGGGAAGAAAGAGTGAGAAGAGAGGCTCCGTGGCTGGGTGTCCCTCTACCCGCCACGACTGCCCCTCTCGAGGCGACCTTGGCCACCTCACCATCGTCGTTTGCTGCCCATCAAATCCACCTACTCTTCTACGACAACAAAGCAGTCAATGCGGAAGTCCCAGCTGTACCGATGACGACCTGCTGATCTGTGGCCGAGAGGGTCCTGTACCGTGAGTCCCTGTGTCAACAACGAAGCAATTGCGCCTTGCACAAAGCGGTTGTAACACTGCAACACGCTCATAGCGTTCAAGTCTTCACCACCAGCAACGCTCTCAGTTTTTCTTGGGGCCTTGTTCGACCAATTCCTTGGCTCAGCTTCAAGTCCCAGTTAAAGTTTAGCCTGCTTGACACTTTTCCTTACAGGTTATTTGGCGAAGACAGAGCCCTTCTTGAAGCAAATCCCACAGCCACGAGCTCTAGGAACAGAGGATTCCGAAAAAGTAAATAAGAAAAGGAAAGTAGTCTCACCCACAAGACACGTCAACATTCATTCACTATCGGGTTCCCAGGGACCTCACAGCCGCCCCTTTGCTGCCACGTTCACGCGGATCAACAGAGAGACACACCATTGCAAAGCCCACCGCAACCCAACGCCGAGCCACCATCCCCACCGTCGAGCACCACTCCAGTCAAGTCGCGTAATCCGCAATCCCAATCCGATATCGAGTTCGAATTTGGAAGATATCCGCAAATTATGTAAGAATTTCATCTGGTATCAATTTAACTATTTTACTGCCTAGTTTGTTTGATATTGTTATCTTTTGTAGAATTGTTGCTATCTTTTGAGTGATTATGTATATTCATAAGATTTTAAAAATCAACCCAATTTAGGAAACTTTCCTAACTTAATAACGTGCTTGGATGGCAATCTGATCACTAACCATGAAATATGATACCCGACGATACAGAAAATCTTCCCTCCCATCCATAACCACTTGGATACGAACGGAAAACCTTCCATTAATATCAATAATCACTTGGCTATAATCACTAGTTAATTATGTTTTCAAATTTAAAAAAAGATAAAACTAATATTGGGAATTGCATGGAAGGATTTAGTGGTGTTATTTATCTTTTGTTTGATTTGTTTCTCTAAAATTAAAATCTAAAATAGAATTTGAATTGATTTTTTTAAAATAATGTTGCATATTTAGAATATATCTAGACAACTTTTTTCAATAGAATAGAATAATTTTGATTTACTAGAAAGATAGGATAATCTTCTTAATTTAAATTAGGATTTAGGATGTTTTATTCCAAGTTTAAGCTTGATATTATTCTAATCTTGATAGTTTTTTTAAGGTAATTTTTAATTTTGAATTTAAATATAAAAATACCAAAAATATTGTTTAAAAAAGATTAGGTTTTTTTTTCTTAGTCTAAATTGCATGTTTAAATGCTGGTATTTTTAATTACGAATTTTAATTAAAAATACAAAAATATATTATGTGCCTATCATATAAAATTATATTCATAAGTCGCATGTCATATATAACTGGCATGTTAGGTTTATTTAATTAAAAGTTGCATGTCATGTTAGAATAGACATATTTTGTACGTCATTACATTTAGAGTAATCGCATTAAATGTATTGCATATAGATTAGTTTTCATTTAAATAAGAGAAAACTCTAAAAAATATCGAGTGGAATTGCGTGTTAATTAGAAATCATATTTAGGATTCCAATGTGAGTTTTTAGCTAATATTGCAGATACTTACGTTGCTTCAAAGTAAGTATTTTCTCTATATCCCTACAATTTATTTATTGCTTTGCTTTATTGGGTGTTTGATTAATGGTTGTGCACCCGCATGATCACTTTTCATATTAGGAGTAAATTAAAATCAATCTAAGCAGCCTGCAGACATTTTTTTTGAAATAAAAGAAAAAGGTGCCGAAAGGGCGTTAAAGTAATCTAACGTAATCAAGTTCTCGAATCTATAATCTTTGATTCATAGATAAAGTATACCTCCCGATACTTTACTTGGGTTTCTAATCGACCCATAAAAAATATATTAGTGGCAACTCCAAAATGAAAATGATTTGCATGTTGAGAACTTGAAACTTAAGTCGCAAATTGGTATGGACTGGGGAGAGTCCAAGTTATGTCTAGGCTTAATAATCCATTAGCCGAACCCCTAGGTGGTGTACCCCAAAGGTAGGTTGCGACAAGTGCGGATACGTATAAATACACCACAAAACTCATTGGGTTGTTGAATTTGAGTCTAGTTTACAAGACTATTGATAGAGTCAAATCCAAGTTGTATCTGACATTTGATATTATCCAATGTGCAACATCATGCAACACGATGCTACCTTATATGGAGAAAGTGAGAAACTTTTAAGCTCTCCCTTTTTACAATCTTAATTTTCTCTGTCATTTTCTTCTAAAAAGATCACGCATGTCACACGCTAAAGTCGTAAAGATTTTTTCATGAAACCGAATATGATCAGTCCTAATGGTTCTCTCTTCTATTTTGGAGAGAAAAATCCTCTTGAAGGAAGAAAACCGAAAGCTTCTCTTATTATTTATTAAATTTTACTAGTTTTTCTTACCAATATCTTACTTGACCAACGAGTATATGAACTTAACAACATTTATTTGTGTGACATACCAAATTTATTTCCGAGTAAATTACCAATTGATCTTTCGTTACTAACTCTCATTTGAATTACCTATTGACGTCTTTTTTATTTACTTACGAACTATTAAATTTACTGTCTGTTTTTAAAAATTAGATTCTTTAATTTGAGTGATTACCAACTTTTCTTCGGTTAAATTAGACACTAGTTTTCCGTTACCAACTCTGATTTGAGTTTGTCACTTACGTTTGTTTGATATTCTTTACCAATCTTTTT